>PISX010005035.1:0-86295 GCA_004024625.1 Mellivora capensis | reverse complement strand
AAAGATTATTTGACCATAGAGTTGCGGGTCCATATCTGGGCTCTCTACTCTGTTCCACTGGTCTATGTGTCTGTTTTTATGCCAGTACCATGCTGTCTTGGTGATCACAGCTTTGTAGTAAAGCTTGAAATCAGGTAATGAGATGCCACCAGTTTTATTTTTGTTTTTCAACATTTCCTTAGCAATTCGGGGTCTCTTCTGATTCTATACAAATTTTAGGATTATTTGCTCCAGCTCTTTGAAACAAAGAGGCAACCCATGGAATGGGAGAAGATATTTGCAAATGACAGTACAGAGAAAAGGTTGATATCCAGGATCTATAAAGAACTTTTCAAACTCAACACACACAAAACAGATAATCATATCAAAAAATGGGCAGAAGATATGAACAGACACTTCTCCAATGAAGACATACAAATGGCTATCAGGCACATGAAAAAATGTTCATCATCACTAGCCATCAGGGAGATTCAAATTAAAACCACATTGAGATACTACCTCACACCAATTAGAATGGCCAAAATTAGCAAGATAGGAAACAACGTGTGTTGGAGAGGATGTGGAGAAAGGGGAACCCTCTTACACTGTTGGTGGGAATGCCAGTTGGTGCAGCCACTCTGGAGAACAGTGTGGAGGTTCCTCAAGAAGTTAAAAATAGAGCTTCCCTATGACCCTGCAGTTGTGCTACTGGGTATTTACCCCAAATTTACAGATGTGGTGAAAAGAAGGGCCATCTGTACCCCAATGTTTATAGCAGCAATGGCCACGGTCACCAAACTGTGGAAAGAACCAAGATGCCCTTCCACGGACCAATGGATAAGGAAGATGTGGTCCATATACACCATGGAATATTATGCCTCCATCAGAAAGGATGAATACCCAACTTTTGTAGCAACATGGACGGGAGTGGAAGAGATTATGCTAAGTGAAATATGTCAAGCAGAGAGAGTCAATTATCATATGGTTTCACTTATTTATGGAGCAAAAGAAATAACATAGAGGATATGGGGAGATGGAGAGGAGAAGGGAGTTGAAGGAAATTGGGGGGGAGATGAACCATGAGAGACTATGGACTCTGAAAAACAACCTGAGGGTTTTTGAAGGGGTAGGGGGTGGGAGGTTGGGGGAGCCAGGTGGTGGGTATTAAGGAGGGCACGCATTGCATGGAGCACTGGGTGTGGTGCAAAAACAATGAATACTGTTACGCTGAAAAGAAATTTTAAAAAAAATGTTCTCTTTTGCATCTGAGCAGTAGAGACAGAGACTCTGGCAAGGCCTGCTCCTGCCTTAACAAAAGAAGGAAAGCACTGAGGAGTCTTATACTCTTTTGTGATGTAAAAGTGAATGAATTCTTCCCTTCCCCCTGAAGAGAGAATCGGATTTCTATGAAACTGACAGGAAGTCCACAAATATGGGATGAACAGAAAGCTGCATCTCCTTTCACGTTTTAGTTGATAATATCACAGGTTATACAGTAGGAAGCCCAGGACTTGTGTTCTGAGAACACATCACTCCTTCCAGATTTTCCAGAAGAATCTCGAACTTATGCAGTCCGTAGGTAGGATCAGTCTGATTTTCCCGCTGAAAAAGGAAGCTGCTGGAGAGCAGAACCTACTTGCTGCTGGTCTTTACTGCCTGTAGTTGTCTCTCTAAATATACATTTATCTCTCTGTTTATAGATCTAGTTCTGTATCTATATATATACAGAGAGATACACATATAAATGCCACTCTATCACAAATGCATGTCTGTGGCTTTGCAGTCTTGTTGTTCTCTTTTTTTTTTTTTAAGCTGCTTCAAACATTGAGCAAAGACTTACTTCAAATTACAGTAAATAATTATGCAGATGCTTTCATTTTTATGAGTTAAAATTAACTTGGTATGCTGTTGCTTTACATTTGGGAATTGAGTCTAGTCTTCATTTTCTTATAATTTAAAATCTTCTTCTGAAGGCTGGAAGTTTCGTAATAGCCTCCAGCCAGAAGCATCAAGAATTCCAGTTGGTATCAGCATGCTGATTTACTTATTCAATATTAGGAATTTAGCTGATGTTTACATTAAAAGTGAAGTGATACTTTAAGCAGGACATTGTTCATAACTTCAGATAGAGAGATAATGGGATCCAAAATGAAAAAAATATATGTAATTTTGATGTTAGTTGGAGGCTTTATCAATTGATCAACACAAATCCTAAATCAGAACCACGGAAAGGGAAAGTGAAGTGTCCTGAGCCTTGGCTCAGGAGTGAGGTTTTTGATTCCTGTTTCTCCCCCAGACCATAATTATGATGGAATAAGTTCAAGATCTGGGGAAGAACAATTCAATTTAAGTCACATTCACCAGATCTGAGCATATTCATTCCCATTAAAAAAAAAAAGAATCCATATTTATTTCAGAGGTTTGGGAAACAGATATGAATATCCAATTACCAGAACAAGTCATCTGTACATTAAAATGAGTAAATGACTCCTTAAGTCCCAAACAACCAGACAATTTGGTTAAGTCTAGGTGTTGACTCTTTCTGGGTCTTTTGAATACCAAATATAAGGTACACCAGTAGATTTTAAAGTGGAATAATATCTACAGCTTGTTTTTCTTAATGAAATCCATTAGCTTCTTCCAAAATTAAAGTGGGTTTTTAAGAGGGTCTATTTGATACAACATGGGTCAAGTTTCATTAAGTTCTTTATAAGGAAAGCAGTATTTCTGAGTTGATTCAAATATTCAAAGTAAGACTGCAGATGGAACTCTTCTGTACAACAGCAAACTGAAGGAAATATAGCATTTACTAAAAAAAGAAGGAAGAGGAGGAGGGAGGGAGCCCTTGATCTTCCAAACTCCTACTTGAAATGGGAAATAAACCAATCAGGTAAAATGAAGTGTAGCAGGAGAGAAACTTTCCACAGTACCCGCCCCAGCCCGTGTGTTAATTTTGTTATCCCATTTTGGAAGCATCCACTGGCATGGCCAAAAGACACTTATCTAAATAAAGCCTGCGTTTGCCAGGCAAGTACAGACATTTGGGATCCAAGGGAGTGGGATGGACAGAAGGGAGGGAAACCAGCGGTCAGAGCACAAGGGGAGATGCCATTCCTCGGTCCTCCAGAGCCCCGTCTTTCTCTCCCGCCCTCCAATTTGTATCTCTTTGTATTCTTTTCCTTCCTTCCTCCCTTGCATTTCACATGTTGGTCCAAATCATAGGTGACCCTGAAGAGATTTCTAACGAGATGGATTTTTAAGAGATTGTTGAAGTAGCAACAACCAAAACTTCTCCTTGTGAATGAAATATTCGTAAATCCACTAATTATGAATTAAAAAAAAAAAAGAATGGAAGTGCTACGTACACATAACATTTTCCAAGTGCTTCCATACAATTCCCCCCTTTTTTTCTGTCAACTTTCTGGTATAAAGACAGCTTTATACAGCAGCTTGCTATCTCAAGAGACAGGCTTTGTTAGATGTGGCTAGGAAGTGTACATCATGGCTTAATATTGTCACTGTTGCTGTGTTCCTCTCAAGTGGGTCACAGTTACTGAGGAGAGAGGTGGAGAATTCTTAGAGAGTCGTAAAATATGGCGTTGAAATAAATGTTCTGCGCGCCCTGAGCAACATCAGTCCTGAGGGTTTAGAGCCCAATTGATGGGGGACAGGAGTTGAAGAGGAGAATGGGAAGAAATGCTGTGCTTAGATCAGCAGTGGGGAACCAGACACCGCAAATGGATGAGTGTTTATGGATGATGTAAATCTCCGAAGTTTTAGGACAGCAATTAGAGTACTACACTGTCCACATAGTCCTGGGATGCTCACCAAAGGGAAAGAAAACAAGATCTACATCTCTCAAGTCTCTCTGAGCTAGCGGAGGCTTTTCGTACCTGAAAAAACATTCAGTCCCAAATGAATCTGTGCCCTATCTTGTCATTCTGTCATAGAACTTTCATCCTCGTATTATTAGAAGCCTCCCGAGCCAGTCCTCTGTGGAATAGATAAATTGTATTTAATGTTCTCAAGGTTTTCTATTAATAGTTTTCTACTGATTTTCTACTATTCTGTTTTTCTTGACTTCTGATCCTTAATCCCAAAACCTTTCTTAGGAAATGTACTACTCTGATTAATACTGAATCTGGTTCCCTTTTGAGTAAATTAATATAAAACCAGTAAATGATATTCAGTTTACCAGACATTTCACTTTCTCCAAATTACCTCTTTCTCTCTAAAAAACCACTCGAAACTGGGTGCTCAATTACTTGCTTCCACTGTAAACCGGTCTTCGTTTCTCTACCAGCTTGCCTAGCTGATGCTGGCCTTTCTTTTCGATTTGCAGAGATTTTCCAGTAGAGCAATATCCCACAGACTGTACAGCGATTACATCCCCTAGAAGCACAGGTTAATATGAAGACACATCAAGAGGCAGAAAAGGAAATGGATTTGAGCAGAAATACTTAGAACTCTGATGTATAATAATGTATTTAAGAAATGTGGGCAGTTAAAAAATGTACATACGGTGTTATGCAAATCCATGTATTCACGTTTGGTTTTTGTTTTGTTTTTTTTTCCTTCTGTTGTTGCTGTTCACAAATGTGAAAGAGAACATATAAGTAAATTCTACTTGGATCAAAGGTAGTTTCCTCACAAAACATGTACATTTCACAGGTGCTTATCTGATGACATTATCGACCGTTCTAAATAATTTTTTTTAAAGATTTATTTGTTTGAGAGACAGAGTGAGAGAGCAGGAGAGGGTAGGTCAGAGGGAGAAGCAAATGCCCCATGGAACTGGGAGCCTGATGTGGGACTCGATCCCACGACTCCGGGATCATGACCTGAGCCGAAAGCAGTCGCTTAACCAACTGAGCCACCCAGGCGCCCCATTATTGACCTTTCTAACACGAAATCCAGATCTGGGGCAAAGGTCAAGTTAATCTGAACCAGGAAGCTTTGAGCAGGACACTGCAAGGGCCTTACTGGCTTTCAAAATGGATTTCTGTCCTTTTCCACCCTTTCAAAGTATTACTCTGGCCCAACATCCCAGAAATAAGTAATAAACTAAAGAGAGGGGAAAGATTTCTTCATCAGAGCAGGGAAAACATCCATTGTACCCCAGGTCCTTGGAGAATAACAAATATCACATCAGCAGTTTGACGGTGGGCACTCTTGAGCAAATCAGGAATGTCAGAATTCCCTTCACAATCAGGAAAATAATCAGGATAGATATCTTAGAAAATGAATGTATCAGATCAATCCTCCTTAGGCAGGCTTGGAGTTCCCTCCTACTCTGCCAGGAACATGCATTCACTTGCTAATCAAATAGCTGCCTCTTAACAAATCCATTATCTATCAAGAGGAGACTGGGTTTTCTGAGTGGTGACTTAAGAACCTCACAACTGTATTTTACAATAATAGAATTGGCAAGAGTTTATGGAACTCTGCTGAGCTGCGTTAAAATAAAACTCCTCAACCAGCAATCCTTCATCTGGACAGCTCAGAAGGCCACGATGCACATGGTGGAGGCTTTGAAAGGTTTCAAATGAAATAAGGAGGATTTGTTAATGCTGTAACAATCATCAGCCTAGGTTAGGAAATTAATTATTATTAAGGCAGAGTCCTCTAGCACTACTGACCACGAATATGAGCAAGTGGATTATGTTTAACACGAGCTTTCGTGTCCTTAGCAACTGCCGGGCACATTAATCTGGCTAAAATAATGCAAACCGTGCAGATCACGGGAAGAGGGAAGGCTCTTCTTCCTTTGGTAAAAAGTAACACTATTTTAAAGACTCTGGCAAGTTACAGCTTAATTTAAAGAAGAAACTAAAAATTTCTTTTTTAAGATTTTATGTATTTATTTGCCAGAAAGAAAGAGAGAGAGACAGAGCAAAAGCAGGGAGAGTGGCAGGCAGAGGGAGAAGCAGGCTCCCCGCTGAGCAGGGAGCCCGATGTGGGACTTGATCCCAGGACTCTGGGATCATGACCTGAGCTGAAGGCAGATGCTTAAGACCAGCCACCCCGGTGTCCCAAGAAGAAAGTAAAATTTACTAGCTCTCGGAAACGGGAGGTCCAGAGTCCATGTGTTACTGGCACAGCTGGTTCCAGGAGACATGTGGGTGTGACCCTCCTTCTTGCCCACAATCCCTGCCAACCATTTCTTCCCTTGAGCGGCCTGTGCTTGGTCACAATGACAGATACATATACTCTACATATACTCCACACAGTGGCAAGATGTTCACCAATGCTACCGGGATTACATCATTCTAAAAGTCTGGGATCCCAGAGGAAGAGACTGGGTGGTTAATAAACAACACAAATTCATTTCTCACAGTTCTGGAGTCTGGGATGTCCGAGATCAAGGTGGTGGCACGGTCAGGTTCTGGTGAGAGCCCTCTCCCTGTTCCAAGGCTGCCGCCTTCCCGATGGGTCTTCACATGATGGAGGGGACGAGGGATCCCTGTGGAGACTCTTCTAGGGGCACTAATCCCATTCACAGGGACTCCATCTCATGGCCCACTCACCTTCCCAAAGGCTCCCCCTCCAAACACCATCACACTGAGGATTAGGTCTCAACATACGAATTTTGCACGGCATACAAACATCTCATCTGTGGCAGAGGGACTCCGGTTCTTCTGCATCCCTACGTCACACTCCATGGAGGGGTTTGACTGGCCTTTCCCGGAACGATGCCCATCCAGGAACTAAACCCTTCGGTCAGGGAGATGAGGTCCTGGCCGGCTGACCCATGAGTCACCTCCGCACCCTTGAAGACTGGAGTCACCCATCCCGACGGAACCCCACAAAGAGGCTGCATAAACACTCTATTTTTCCTATAGACAAATTATGTTTTCAACCAATTTAGATAGTATTTTTTCAGGACCTAACATGGGCCAGGCCTCGTGCTCAGCCCTACAAGACTGGAAACATGGGAATGAAAACTGAGGCCGCTTCCCGTTCTCATCACAAGGAAAGAACTGTAATGGATTACTGTCTCAGTTTCATACCATCTTTAGGTCCATTATGCTGGATTACATTATTAGCAGGTTTCTCTGTAAAAACTCTGAAGTCAGGGGCTTCTTATCCAGGTGGGCTCTCTCTCTCTTGGGAGCTAATAACTTGAACGACAACCCAAAGCTTTAGGTCTAGAGTCTAAAATAATTGTGTTACCAACTGCAATCAAAGGGGCTAATCTGATGATCCCTTTCCTTCCCCACCCTTATCAGCCTCTCTACTTTTTGCACCCAGATCTGTTCAAGACCCTCACATACTCTATGTCCTTGAGCTCCTAACCGTCCATTATACCACCATGGCTCCTACTTCTGGCATATCTCTAAGATGCTTTCTTCATTTCCATTCTCTCTGCTACTCCCCATCTTCTTCATCTAGTTATCTCTAACCTAGACACTGATCAAACACCATACTGTTTTCCTGCCTCCAACCTCTCTCTAAAACAAGTGCACACTATACAGTGCATCAAGGTTTGCTTTCAAGGCAGAACTCCATCATTTCATTCCCTGGTCAAAAACTTGGGTGATTTTTTACGGGCTACTGAACCACATGAAAACTGGCTCGCTGTCAGTCAAGATCCTGTCATCTGGCCCAGCCCACCTTAGCAAACTCAGATCACTGGCTTAATTTCAATTAATTCCAGTGCATTCAACACTCAGGGTAAACTAGGCCTTTTCCCAAATGCACTTCACACTTTCTGTCATCCTTCCTTCAGGCGAGCTCCTTCTAGTGCCTGAATTTCCCTCAAATCATCTCTGTGCATCCAAACACCATGTGTCCTTCTATGCCCCCTTTAAATGGCAGACTTTCTAATAAGCCTTTTTTGATCTAACAGGATATCACTCTTCCTTCCCTTGCACCAGAACAGCACATTCTTTGTACCTCAATTATGACCCATTTAGCTTGTCCTATAATTATGCATATTTTTTACTTTGAGATTACAAGGTCTTTGATGCCAAAAACTGTCTTCTCTCTATAGATTGCATCATGGCTAGAAATTTTGCTTGATGCCTTATCTACTGTTGCTGCTGTCGTAAGCAAGCTAGCACATAAACTAGCACAGGGGCTTAACACACTCGAAGTGCTGGAGGTTGTTCACTCAAAAGCAGTTGCAGTGAGCTAATGTCAAAGTACCAGCACGGCTGGCTTGTGTAGTCCAGTCTCTAAATGAGGCTCTAGCTCTCTGGCTTGCTTGTTTCTATAGGTCACCTGCATTCCTTGGCTCGTGGCCCTTCCTCTGTGTCTCTGGCAGCCATGTCGCGTGTTCCCTCCATGAACACGCTGCCTTCGTCTTACAGCTCTCCCCCTTACAAACACATTCTGTGATAATCCAGATAATCTAGGATAATCTCCTATCTCAAGATCTTTAATCACATCTGTAAAGGTTCTTTGGTCATATAAACCAATATTCATGGTTCGGAGGGTGAGGATGTGGATACCGGGGGTGGGGGAGGGGCGACAGAGTGGGGGAGGGGTGGCTAATCAGTCTATTGCACTCTGTAATGATTTGTTGAATTCTACCTCATTATATTTCTGACACATAGTATTCTGGGCACTGGTGAAAGAGGAAAGTCCAGGTCCTGCCCTCGTAGATTTTTGCATTCCAGTAAGGGAGGGAGAAATTCAACAGCTGTATATTAACAATTTAATTACATTGTGATGAGTGTTCTTAAGTACGATTACTTAAGCGTTGCAAAAAGAGCATAATCCAAGTCCAGGCATACCTTGGAGATATCGTGGGTTAAGTTCCAGACCACCACAATAGAGCAAATTTTGCAATAAAGCAAGACAAATGAATTTTTTGGTTTCCCTTAAAAGTTATATTTATACTATACTATAGTCTATTAACTGTGCAATACCATTATGTCTTTTAAAGATGTACCTTTAAAAAAAAATTTATTTATTTATTTGTCAGAGAAAGAATGTACAAGCAGGGGGAGAGACAGGCAGAGAAGAAAAAGGCTCCCTCCCTGAGCAAGGAGCCTGATGTGGGGCTCAGGGACCCCAGGATCATGACCTGAGCCGAAGTCAGATGCTTAACTGACTGAGCCACCCAGGTATCCCTAAAAAATGGACCTTAAATAAAAAATACTTTATTGCTAAAAAGTCCTGTCGGTTGAGCTTCCAGTGCATTCTAACTGCTGATCACCACGACCAATACAATAATAACGAAAAAATATGAAACATCACAGGGACTACCAAATGTGGCACAGAGACATGAAGTGAACAAATGCTGTTGGAAAAATGGCATCAACAGACTCGCTAGACACAGCATTGCCACAAAAATTGCCACGAATTTGTGGAAAACACAATTGCCTGTGAAGTGCAATGAAGGGTACAGGACTTATTCTGGAGGTCAGAGAAAGTTCTTTTTGGAGGGGAGAGCAGGGTTTGAAGTGTGATAGAAAGGAAACATGGGATTACTAGGGCAAAGAGAATGGGGCGGTGGGAGAGAGAGGGAGAAGGGTCCAGACAAAGGAAACAGGGAAACATCCTGAGACATAAAGACCACGTTGCCGTGCAACAACGGTGAGGAGGTCAGAGCGGGAAAAAAGTGAGGGGGTGGCAGGAAACAAGTCTGAGGTGTCAAAGCAGGGATTACATAATGCAAGAACCTAGGGTTGTACTTGGGCTTTTTGCTCTTTATCCCTAGAGCAGTGGCTTTCAACTGGAGTGATTTTACCACAATTCCCCCCACTGTCCCTCCCCACCCTAGGGCGTTTGGTGGAATCGAGACATTTTGGGCTGTCAGAACTGTAGGGGTGGGGTGCTACTGACCCTACTCTCATGGGTAGAGACCAGAGATGATGCAAACACCCTAACTGCACAGGACAGAACAACAGAGTTGTCTGGCTTGAACACCAATAGTGCGGAGTTTAAGAGACCCTGTCTTAAAATAGCTACTACATGCTCTTCAAACCACCAAAGTACTGAAGCTCCTACAAGGAAAATGGGGAAGGGAGCAAGAGGGGATGTGGGGATGTCCAACAGGGAGGGAGGTCAAACTCCAGGAGGACAGGGCAAATTGATGGCACAGATGAGCATGGTGGCTGTGGAGGTGGTAAGTGTGGGCATAATCAAGAAATGCCATGAGCAAAAACTAACGGCCTTGCTCACCATGGGCCACACGGAGCAAGGAGAGACAAGGTTCCAAGAATGACTCCCACCGTTTAACTTTTTGGAACTGGGGGAGGTACAGATACCATTTGCTAGTGAGGGCAGTGCTCAAGGAGGACCAGGTTTTGGAGAGGAAACCACAGTTTCAGTTTTGGACATGTTGAGTTTGAGGTGCCTGTGAAACAATAAAGATTTAAAGGAAGTAGGAAAGGCCGGGCTATTGATGAAATTGAGATGTTGGTGAAAGACATGAATGGGCTCATCTCAGAAGGGCGGGGTCAAGGGCAAACAAATTTTCCAACCAAGCCTTGTACAAATCATTCCACATTTAAAGGTTAGGTAGGGAAGACTAAGCCGACCAAGGAAACAGAGAGAAGAGCTAGAGGGGTTAAGAGGAAACTCAGAGAAAAAGAATTACTTGTACTAAATAAGGAAATGTATTTCAAGAAGGATGGAGTGTTCGAGAGCATAGAAGAGAGTCTGCAGATGAAGTAAGAAGGAATGGAACTGCGTCCATGGCTGATGCTCTAGAAGTACTCAGATGAATGAATCTACACCGTTGCAGACTTCAGACTTTAACAAAAACTTGGCTTTTTTTTATTATTCTTTAATCAAAAGCTTGTATCAAAAGCATTGACTTGGAATTCCTGCCTTTTTTGGTGACCTTTTTCTTTCTTGGATTGCCTTCATTCCCTCTTCCCCCTAACTTTACTGAGATATAATTGACTTATGACATGGTATAAGTTTCAGGTGTACACTGTGTTGACTAGATGCATTTATGTATTGCAAAATGATTACCTTCATAGCTTTAGCTCACATCTGCCTCCCATCACATAATTACCATTTCTTTTTTGTGATGAGAAAATTTAAGATCTACTCTCTTAGCACCTTTCAAATATATGGTACAGTATTATTAACTGTAATTACTATGCTGTACAATAGATCCCCAGAACTCATTCATCTTAGAGTTGGACGTTTGTGCCTTTGGACCAACATCTCCCCTTTCCCCCCACCCCACAGCACCTGGAAACCACCACCGTAGCCTCTGTTTCTGTGCTTTTGGCTTCCTAAGATTCCACATGGAGGTCAGATCACACAGTACCGCTTTGGTTTCTCAGACAAACCTGATCTTGCTACCTTTTCCACGGTGCTTCTACCCTGCACCTGCTAAAGGACTCCCTAAGCCATTCTCGCTCTTCAGGAAACAAAACATTCTCGTTCCATTTCCAACAGGGAAAGTTAATGAAGGAAGAATAAATGCAACAGAAAGCATAAGACTAATTTATTTGCACAAGCCAACATTTTTCCATTACTATACAGTAATCATAATTATAGAGTCATTTATCACAAGGTAATTACCATTGACCATTCCATGTAGATACATGTTATAATTTGATGCATAATTCCTTAAAACGAGTCCGTTTATGCTTGTCGGAAAGGCCGATCTTGCCAGCTACCTGCAAGGGTACTAATTACCTGTTGTGAAAGTCTACTGACCTATCAGGAAGGGGTTAATTTTTCTCAGCAGCATTCCTACTGCGGCCACCATGTGAAGTCCTTATCACAATTTAGTAGGAAACAGACAAGCTGTCTACATCTGAAATGACTGAAACAGCTTGCTGCCCTTCTGTGCAGGTAAGTACTCTGTCTGTTCTCCCCAGGACTCTGGGAACAGCACACGGGCCTAGCTCTGACTTCCTGCCACTGAGTCACAGCACAAAGTCATGTCACATCTGAATGCTCTCCGGTTTTGGCGGAGAAGACCCAAAGAGGCTGCACTGTGGCTTAGCGTGTGGCGGGTGTTTATTCTCTTCCTAGACAGTCAGATCTTCACATGAAAGTTATCGTCTGCACCCGAAGCTCTGCGCTCTTCTTCTTGGCTGGGGACAATATCTATTAGAACCAAGAGACGGGGGGAAAGATGACAGAGGCAGGCCCAGGTGTTAAGGCTGTCCTTACCCCCCTGCCCCCCGGCATGCGATATTCCTTGGAGGAGTCAAACACAACTGGCCCAGAACCATTTGCATATTGGAAGAGTGACCTAAGGATATGCCTGTAAGAGTGTGAGGATGTCAACTCTGGAGGGTGAACACGTTCAAAATAAGAAGATCCCATGGGATGTATACTGGAGGGATTTTCGTGTGTGTGTAAGAGTCACGGAAAAAACGAGGGTCCTCCTTTTATTTTCTTCTCAAGAATCCTTTTGCTATATTTACTAAGGTCAGCAATTTGTGTGTCACGTAAGCCCTAACACCTTTCACAAGAAACGGAAGGTGAACAATACAAGGAGATGGTTCTCGGACCCAGTGGCACCCCTGAAATTCCTAAACAGCTAAAATGCACCAGAACTGTGTCATGTGCAGGAAATACAAAGGGTCCTTGTTCTTGGATAGAAATACAACAAAGTCTTTAAAAAAAAGAAGATGGGGCGCCGGTTGGTTAAGAAAGGCAACGAAGAACCAGATTCTGAAGCTCAGTATGTTGGCAGGTAGTCTGAGGTCAGAATGGGATTTATTTATTTATGTATTTATTTATTTATTTTAAAGATTTTATTTATTCATTTGACAGAGATCACAAGCAGGCAGAGAGGCAGGAAGGGAGAGAGAGGAGGAAGCAGGCTCTCCGCGGAGCAGAGAGCAGAGAGCCCGATGCAGGGCTCCATCCCAGGACCCTGGGATCATGACCTGAGGTGAAGGCAGAGGCTTAACCCACTGAGCCACCCAGGTGCCTCCTGAATGGGATTTAAAAATAACCCCCAACACAACCCCGCCAACTTGAAATAGCACCGTGATAAACATCTATCAATGAGAAAGAAAAGGAAGGGAGGGGGAATTAAAATTTACAGAGAAAATGCGTAGAAAATGTAATGATTGAGTAAGGAGTGCTAGTAAATTTCTCAAACCAGAATACACAGCCCCACAACACAATTTAAAACCCATTCCCACATTATTTATCTGCCAGTCAGTCATGCTATGATTTATAATGTCACCCCACAATGTCTTATGGATTAGTCTGCTTCCTCCTCTCTCCCTGCCTGCCTCTCTTGCCTACTTGTGGTCTCTGTCTGTCAAATAAATAAATAAAATCTTAAAAAAAAAAAAAGAAAATAGCTTGCTCTTTAAAAAAAAAAAATGCTAACAATGCTAACGTAGACAATGTGTATCACTTAGGAATCCACAGACAAATAATGGAGACTCAAGACGATAAGTTTCATGTGAAGATCTGACTGTCTAGGAAGAGTTAGTATGCATAAGCATAATGCAATGCTTATGGTCATGTGCTTATGGGTCACCTAATTCGTTTTGACATACCTTACTGACCTTCGCTGTGTATCACTTAGGAATCCACAGACAAATAATGGAGACTCAAGACACTTAAAAATTCTTTTAAATGCAATGTATTAAACAGAATATCAAGTTTTCATGTCAAAATGTGAACTCTAGGGCGCCTGGGTGGCTCAGTCAGTGAAGCATCTGCCTTCGGCTCAGGTCACGATCTCAGGGTCCTGGGATCGAGCCCCCCGTGGGCTCCCTGCTCAGGGGGAAACTGCTTCTCCCTCACCTCTGCCCTTGCCCCTGCTCTTTCTCTCACTGTCTCAAATCAATAAATAAAATCTTTAAAAAAGAACATGAACTCTAAAGAGAGGGTAAGAAATTCACGGAGGACAATTTTAAGTATTACGAGCACTGTACAAAGTACTCTTCAAACAGCAGAACGGGAAGAGGCTTCACATACTCCTGAGATTTACTTTCTCCTTGGTCACTGATTTCAACCTTGATTTATAACCCATCATAAAGCCATCAATAGAATATTTACAAATCCAGTATAAAGACAACGGTATTTTTTTCCCAAAACCCATGTCTATCCTTTTAGTGGTTCCTAGGACAACTGAAGTTAGCGGTCCTCAAATTATTGAAGACTGCTTTGCATTTGCACGATACTTTGGTAATCATGAATGTTCTTCCTCTCTTTTCTACAAGGCGGTTCTTCATAGAGTGCTCAAAGGGAGAATGAGCATGTATCTTCTTAAATTTTTCATTGAGGGTAAATATGTGCCAGGAAGTGGAAGTGTGCAGAAGACAGGTCAGCTTAACGAGGTGCAATGACTTTCCCATCTCTCTCCTTCAAAAAGCTTGAAATCACCGAGGGTAAACTAGAACTCTCTGTTGAGACACCCATGGAGAAACAACACACAGAGCTCCTGGCGGCATGACAGCCTATTTCCATTATGATGACTGAGTGACAGACTCAGAGTGACTCGAGGTCAAAGCCCCAATCACTACTTCCCGCGTCTGCCTCCATTTCCTCAAGTGTAGCATGAAGGGTTTGGGGGAAATAAACTCTGTGCTCTCAGGGGGTCTCACATGTATGACTGTCCAAGTGTTAGGGCTGCATGATTTCAGAGAAAGACAAGTCTAGGGAGAGAAGGGCTTTTCACGGCAATCCCACTTTCAGCGATCAGTTGTTATCTTGGAGTCTGTGAGTGATGTCAATAGAACTAGAATGCTTAGACAGGGAGAAAGATCTCCCACCCCCCGAAAGGTTGAGATGGCTTTCGAAACCACAGTTAATGATCACTATACTGACCAACACATCAGGAGGAGTGCCTAACAACTTCTTTATACATTCACAGTTTTAATTTTGCTAAGTGAGACACCAGAACCAAAGGAAAGAATGAAGACTGGAGAAGAACCCCCAGTAAGCAACCTAACAAACTACATAAAGAAAATAAAGGAGGAACAATGTGTTAGGTTTATCATAAATGTCCAGATAAAATACAATCAAGGTATGCTATTAAAAGGCTTGATGCTGCAGAGTATGATAATACCACAGTACTCTTGTACCGTAGTACTCTTACCACGGTCCATTGGTTGTTCCTCTCATTACTGTAGCTCGGAGTATCACTCTGGTGAGGCACCTTACCTGTGCATTGTAAGATTTTTATGCGAATTATCTCCTTATTGAACTGCCTTACAGATCGGAAGATGGTCTATATTTCTGAAACCCCTTGAACTTCCTTTCTTAGAATACTTGCTACTCTCTACAGTTCAACAAGGAGGAACAGAGAATGATCGACCCCTCCCCCCTCCTCCCTATTAACTGAAGACCGACTGATCACTCTCATGAAACCATCATGAGACCATGGTGTGTAACTTACTGCTGTCATCTTATTAGTGATGGAACCTAATAAAAGTGCCATTCTGTGGGTCTAAAATAACCTAGTTCAGTAATTCCATATGGTTTAACATAAGTGCATTATTATTTTTAGAAAAGCAGATTGTGGGGTGCCTGGGTGGCTCAGTGGGTTAAAGCCTCTGCCTCTGGCTCAGGTCATGATCCCAGGGTCCTGGGATTGAGTCTCGTATTAGGCTCTCTGCTCAGCAGGGAGCCTGCTTCCTCCTCTCTCTCTGCCTGCCTCTCTGCCTACTTGTGATCTCTGTCTTTCAAATAAATAAATAAAATCTTAAAAAAAAAAAAACTAAAAAAAAAAAAAAAAAAAAAAAAAAAAAAAAAAGAAAGAAAAAGAAAAGCAGAGTGTTACAAAAACCAGAAGATAGTATACAGGAATATCAATCCCACACTGACCCCTCAGACATGTTTCTTCACTGAACTTGGAGTCACATATTCAAACATAGGAGCCGATGAAGTATATGTGCAAAGTGGTGAGCATGGGGACCAAAGTGACTGGAGGAACACATGGGCAGCCCAAACTGGTTCAGTTTCATTAAAAATGAAATAAAAATGGCAGCTATCATAATAAACACATGGACAGTTCACAATCTTACCCCTCATAGCTTTCTTACAATAGATTTATAATAACTTGAGCTTTCTGGTTACTCCAATACTAGGTCATATTTGAATGTATGTAAACTATCAGACAAGGAGCATAATGGCCTCCTAGTTGGTACAATAGAGACTCTGGGTTTTAGAGCATTCAAATAAATTCTCACTATGTCTTAATTGACTAAACAAAGATCATATTCTTAAATTCAACATTTACTTCCTAATACAGAAACTTTAAAGACAGCAAGCTTTGCATGTAGACGCTGAAAGGTTTTTGTAGGTTAAATTACATCAATAAATAATATAATAATCACTTTAATGATGATACCAATCCTATTACTAAATGCTATTTGAAGAACACTTGCAATATTATTGATCTGTTCCCAGAAGCTCTATAAACATAATCTCATGTAATTCCCACACATCCAACCTTCACCAGCGTCATTTTCCCTAGTTTGAAGATGAAATCAGGCACTGAGAGTATTTATCATTAAATTGCCATCCTCCGTAAAAAGAAGTCCCCTTAACATTTACACCCATTATGTAAATTAGCTAAAAAGTTTTTTTTTTTTTTAATTACATGAAGGACTGCACTTTGGAAAATTCTGTGAAATATAATAAAGTATGTAATAAGAGACCATCTCTCCAGGCAAGACAGAAGAACCTCCTACCAACAGCAGGCCACTGCATTGGTTGTTGTCGACAGTGTGCCTTTACATTTAGAGATCTTTCTTTTCCAGGCAGAATTAGGAGAACAGACTTTGGGAGGGCTGAGCTGTTCACAGGTGGCAGAGAAGGAGGGTGTGCTGTTAAATTATAATAACAATGATGATGCTATCATCACTAAGGAATAAACTATACTTATTTCTATGTGTGCCATATGCAGAGGGCTCTCCTAGGAGCAATTGTGAACTCCAGACAGGATTCACAGAGCTCGTATCTCTGGCTCCTCCTCAAGAGGCAGCTATAGCTAGTGAATTGTGTGAAGGTGATACGTTCCAAAATGTTAGCACTCTCGCAGATTTCACAACACGGTTTACATTGGAAGTAACATATATATTCTATTTAACATTATGTAATAACATTATATATAATAACTACATATAATCTAGTAATATGCATTTCTATTTTTTTAGTATAAAGCAAGCAGAAGACTTAGTCCAGAAGGTAAGAAAGTAGCACCTCTCATCTTCCATCCATCCTAGAAAGTGCCATCTGACTCTCTCCCACCTGCCCTCCATACTTATTTCACACACTGCAGTCCATTTTGCCTTCCAACCTCTCACTCCATTTCCACTGCCATTCACCTACTTAAGTGTTTTTGTTACTTTTTTTTTTTTGCCTACACTGCTCTGATAACCTCCCAGCTGGCTTCCCAAAGGCAACACTGATTTGTTCTTCACGCTGTAGCCAGCCGGCATCATCTTCCTAAAACTCAAGTCTGATCACATCACCCCCAGCTCAACATCCTTCAATAACTGTCATGTATCAGACCAGATTGCATCACGAAGCCAACAAAGGGCCTCCTGCTGCTTCACCAGTCTCAATTCCTGGCACTACCTACCCACTCACCACCCTGATCACAGCGAGCTGCAGGAGCGCCCCAAATATGCCATATTTTCTCCCCTTCCTAGATTCAAGGGTAAAGATTCAGCATACTGGCTTAGCAGCAATCTAGTAAGCTTTAAAACCTACTTCTACCACTCACCAGCTGAGGCGTGGGCAAGCTACTGTGCTTCAGAGAGCCACGGTTTCTGCTGCAACATGAAGGAGGTAATTAGACCTAGCTCACAGCTCAGCTCTAAGGATCAAGTGAGAGAATGCACATAAAGCTGCCCACACTGTGCTTGGCTCATGCGTTGGTAATACTGCAGGTCCCTATTCTGAAGAGCTCAGAATGCATTCTACTTCATGCTGTGAACTCTGTTAACAGGTTTGGGGGGGCATCCACAAAGCACACATTCCAGTAAAGATGGATATTTTACTTCCAGATAGTCTGGAAATAAAAACTACCATGAAGAAAACTAAAGCAGGGCTAACTAGAAGTGTTATTTTAGGCAGAACAGGACTTTATGGAGAAAGTGGCCTTTGATCAGAGACATGAAGGAGACAAGAAGGTGAACCACAGGGACGTCTGGGGAAGAGAACTGAGGCGGAAAAGAGAGTAAAGCAAAAACCATGAGATGGAACATGGCTGGCAAGTCTGGGGCGCAGCAGGCACACCAGCAAGGCTGAAGCCCTGAGTCCCTGGGTGCATGTCAGAATGAAATCAGAGAAAGGCTGTGGTCAGGCGGGGTGTGCTGTGGTTTGAGGGCCAGGTTACGGATGCAGTTTTTATTCTACTGCTAGATATGATCACTTAACCATTCTGGGAAATTTTAGCTCAATCTTCCAGGCTGGGAGGGAAGCCCACTGTCTCTGCTCTCAGGGGGCACCCGGTACCTCCACCTGGGCATGTACTATGGCAGTCCCCCTCCAAGCTCCGCAGCCGCACAAGGCCTAGTTATTCATCTCAGTATCCCCAGTGATTTGTGGGGTGTGCACAAGCATGCAAGGACAGGTCAACAAGAATGAATCAACTTTCAAGAAAGAAATGAATCAGAAGACCCATACTGAGATGGTTATACCATAGAAGATTCCGAAGACAGAGATGGAACAGAAGCACATGTCTCCTGACGTCATCAGGTTCAGATTTTCAGCTCGATCAGCAGAGAGGTTCAGAGACACTAGACGACTTTGCTAAAATTATTTTGTTTTATAATTTTCAAAATTCTTGCACGTATTATTTAAATCTGCCTCAAAAATAACCCTGTGTGTTCTGATTTAAGTATCTCCATTTTCCAAATAAGAAAATTGAGCTCCCCTCCCCCCCCCCAAAAAAAACAAGCAGCTAATGGCAGGCTGAATCCTGTAACTAGAAGGCCACGACCTGGGAGGGGAGGCCCCGCTGCTCCTATGGAAGGGCGCGGCTTCTTAAGACCAGAGAGTGTGGCAGAGGGTCACAGCAGAACCAAGCTGAGGTGAGGCACAAACACCCCTGACAACAGACTGAGAAGACAACCAAGACTTGTGCTGAGGGGGTGGTGATGGCAGGGAGGAGGGATGAAGAGGGAGAGCATCACCAGGAAGTAAGTCCGTCCTGCACTCACTAATCACACACGGAGGCACTCTTTCGAGGAAGGAGACCGTGAGGACCACTAAACAAGCAATGCTGCCAGGAGCTACCAAGATGACTCAAAAGAACCATATTTACACCAGAGTTACGAGTGGTGGTGTATAGTCTCCAGGCCCCATTTTATTACATTCTATTTTCATCAACTTCCGATGCGTATGTAGCAGGACCATCTGTAGTATATAATGCAGATCAGCCATTGCACCCGTCCAATGTTAATGAACATTAGACTTGGATCCAGGAGAGACTCTGTGTCTACTACCTATGAGATTCTGGAACATGCAAGTGGGGACTACGGTAAAGCTTTATTATAGGATGAATTATATGGAAGAACAGTGAAAACAATGAAGTGTTCTATGAAGGTAAGAGTTAGTAAAAAATCTCTTCCCTGTATATCTGTGGATGCTGTTGTGTTAAAATTGTGTGATATTTGGGGTGCCTGGGTGGCTCAGTCAGTTAAACATCTGACCCTTCAATTTCAGCTCAGGTTGTGATCTCAGGGTCCTGGGATCAGAGACCCTAGTGGGCTCCATGCTGAGCACAGAGTCTACTTGTCCTTCTCCCTCCCTTTCTGCCCCTCCTCCCCTTAAATAAATATTTTTTTAAAATTACGTGATATTTTACTAAGTTTTTAATTTATTATAAAATGTTTATTAAAGATCTTTTTCTACCGCCTAAATAACTATCAACACTTAAAACCAGAAATACACTCCACTCTACGTTCATATCTTAATGTTGCCTTTGAGTAAATACATCAGTTTGTGAATGTCATTGCAGAAAACAGTGAGACTTACATGTTTCCCCTGCCCGTAAAGTGTCACAATTGCATGTGGCTAATAATCACTGTATTACCAACAGTCTAACAGGGATGTTATCCAGCAATACCATGTCTACATTTTTATTATGGTGACATCATAACAGTTGACAAGGAGAAGTTACAAGAGTTTGTGATCATAAAGAAATAAGGGAACAGTTACATCAAATTATCTGGAAAGCTAAAGGAAAGAAATTTATTTCCTCCCACTTGCTATGAGGATGACTGAGCCTATCATCTCTCTTCAACAGTATATACCGTAAGATAGCAAAGTTCCCTTGTCACAATAGCCTTACGATCCCTGGGTTGAATCTAGGATAACAAATGAACGATGTGAACGAATCACCGTTTTTCTTCTTTCCCACACAAAATCATGAAAATATTTAGCACCGCTCGCACCTCAGGGGGGGAAACTTATAACCTGAGTATAAGTTTTAAAAGATTATCATTCCTAGCTGAGCAATTTTCAAATTGCCACCATTGTAGAATGACTTAAATGAAAATGACAAAGTCAAAGAAAATTGCACTTTGATGGGGAAGTAAAAGTCATGCCAGGAGTGAGCTGGAGGGGAACAGAATCCGACGTGTCAGCTCCAAATCGTGTAACTGTTGACAAATATTTACGCAGCAACCCCGCAAGCCTAAAAGTGCAACTGAACGTTCAAAAAATCTGTCAGACAAGGTTACAAATGAATAAGGCAGCACATTTATAGAAAATTGCACGGCCCTCCCGTGCTGTTTCATCTTCAGAGGAACACAGAGCGGTGAAACCAAGTACAAGAGCACACGTTACTCACTCACTCCAGCAAAAGGGGCTCTGCCTTAAGAAACCTGTGTCCTCGACTCCGTACTGCCTTTCTTTCCAAAACACTACACCTGATCACTGACACTGCTCTAGGCACTACGGGTTAACACGAAATTAATGACTCCACACAGAACAATCACAGCTTACTAACCTGAAAACACGATGGAAAGAAAATGTGCCCTTTAGTTAACAAGATGTAAGGATTCTGACCATGACAACAGCTGCACTATTTGGATATATATATATTTTTAAAAAATCCATGGGACAGGGGGTCGCCACAAGATGAGGACAAAGGAATGTGCATCAAGTAAATATCAGGAAAGAAATGGTATGTCTAGCTAACACATCATGGAACGTGGTCTTTAGTGTGAGTTTTGAAAGGTACAGTTTACCCAAACACATAAACCCTGGACAGAAGCATCAATGTCTTGAAAAGTGGCTTTCATCCTCAAGATACACAGTTCAGATACAAATTTTATTGTTTTTGAAGGAAACTTTAAGCATATAATGAAAAATGTGAGAAATATTTTGGTTCCCACTCATGCAACCGTATTTTTCTGTAAATGTTCTCAGTGCCCTCTTCCACATTCTGTGTTAACATTTACTTCAAAGTGGTTCTTCACAAGCTAAAGCTTACGTAGCTAATAATAATTTTATATATGGTGAAACTTCGGCTAAAAAATGTTCACTCTACCTAATATCTCAAAGGTAGTGCAGTTGCCTTGCTTGACCCCAGCTGGGAATGCACATGTCAGAGAGCTGAAGTCATCTGTCCCTTTGCAGCAAGTCCCATCAGTGACTGCGAAGGACAGGTGAACATGGACTTGGGAGCTGCAAATAAACTTTAGCACATAGACAAATTCACAAATATGGAATCTGCAAGTAATGAGGACTGACTATCTATCTAACAGGAAATACAAGAAACTCCTATAGGGATTACATTTTCTAATTTTGTTTCTCTTCCCCTTTTCCCCCCTTCCTTTGTTCAACAGTATCCTGAATACTGTTTTTCCCAATCACTGTTTGCCACCTTTTCTTACCGTCTTAAACATGTTTGATGGAGCAACCATCCAAAAGATACTGTATACAGCGCGTCACTTTGAAAGATCTTACCTACAAAGGCCTGGCCTTAAATGGATGTTACTGGGTTGCGTAACAGAAGAGCCTGAAATATGTTAGATGAGGTTGAGTAAATAGAAAGTTGATAGAAAATCACTAGCTTCAATCTGGAATATAGGAGGTTATAATCATAAAAAGGTCAGATCAGGAAGAGGAAGCCCAGAAGAAGAGATAGCACACGGTTGGCTTAAGTAGTATGTTATTAAAAATGTCAATTCTGTCAAATTCTGTCACATTGCTTATTGTTCAAGACAAATGTCTAGCAACTGGCCTCATTGTTTGAGACAAATGTCTAGCAACTGGCCTTAGAGGAAATTAATACCCTATCATAATCTACCCAAGCTATTGTTCAGTGGCAAGTGACGAGGGGAAAAGATTTCATTGTCTTGATAGCACTGTGTCCTGTGTATTGGTTTAGGACTTTTCTCTTTTTTTTTTTTCTTTCCTTCTTTTTCTTTTTCTTTTCTTCTTTTATAATGGAAGGGATAAGTAACACGCAATTAAGAGACACTGTCCTATTTAAATATTCTAACAATGCTTTTCTCTTGAGAAAAACTGGAATATTTTCGCTCCCTAACTATGGCACATTCATGTTTACTTCACTAATGAAGAAGATTATGCAAACTTCCTTTTACTTAGCTTTGGCATCACTCTGATGTCCTATAGTATTATGCAGTCTTGTTATTTTAAAATGGATGCAAGCTTATTTAGAATAAGTATAGGTTTATCTAGGCAATAAATACAGAGAAGTAAAATACTGTTTTCTATAGGCCCTTAATCTGCTTCATTTCTTTCTCATAATAAACCTATGTAATACTATATACACATGTATCAAATATTAAAGCTGATCACATTATGTAGTTTTGCATTGCTTCTTAACATGTAATACATGAATGTTGTTCACTGTCACTAAACAGTCTTCCAAAACGGTTCATATTGCTTATAATGGCTGAATCATTTAAGCTTTTGCAACATTTATTACAAGTATTTTTATACTTGTTTTTAGATTTATTTTATTTGAGAGAGAGAAAGAGAGAGAGAGAGCCTCTTGAGCAGGGGGAGGGGCAGAAGGAGAGGGAGACAAGCAGACTCCCCACTGAACTGAGCCGGAGGTGGGGGTGGGGAGGGATGCTTGATCCCAGGACCCTGAAATCATGACCTGAGCCAAAATCAGGAGTCAGACACTAACCTACTGAGCTACCTAGATGCCCCTAGTATTTTTACACTTTTTATAGATATCTATAGTTTATGTTAAATATTGGGCATGGATAGCCCATTGTTAGGGTAAGCCAGGATCAACAAACTCTGTAAAGGGACAACAGTAAGTAATTTTGGATTCCTGGGTTACCATGTTTCCATCCCAACGACTCACCTCCACCATGGCAATGCCAAAGTTGAGATACACAGTTCACAAATGTGAACCTTCTGTGTTCCAACAAAATTTTGCCGATAGATGCTAAAACTTGAATTTTATAAAATTTTCATGTCATAGTATATTGGTCCCCCCACCCCACCACCACTTAAAAGTGTAAAAAAACATTCTCCACCCACAGACCATATGAAAACAGCAGTAGCTAGGTCTGGCCCACGGGCTATGGTTTGTAGATTCCTAGTGTAAGCCACAGTGCCAAGTGAGTCAAATGCCCTAATCAGGACCTCAAGTTCCAGCAACTGGTCACCTCCCTTTCCAATGAGAAGCCCCTCCCTCCAGAAGAAGACTACCGTCAGGATTTGAGCTCTCCTTACATCTGATTAACAGGTGCTATTTTCAATCATTTGAACCAGAATGAGTTTTCATGGGTAAAATTAGTGGTATTCAGAGCCAGCTTTTAGCCTTTCGGGGTGCATCCAGTTTGAGCTCCTGCAGATCCTAAGGAAGGAATTACACACCAACCAGCAGGAAGGGCTGGTATTTAGCTACTCATATGGTTGTATCCGTGCATTTTAGCTAAAGATCAACCCTGCCTGACAGGATTCTATCTGATCTCATAGTTGGATACTCTTTTGTACCTGCTTGAGGATCAATGTTTGCTTTATGAACGTCTACAAGCATGGCAGACTTTGTTCTGAGAACCGCTTTCACTTTAGGCTGTTATATTGATGTTGTCAGGAAGGGGCTAGGTCTCTCCCAGTTCTAACCATTAGTGGCTGCCGTTCCACCACTCACCATTACAAAAAAAAAAAAAAAAGAAAGAAAGAAAAGAAAGAAAGTTGAGCCTCAGCAACATGGTTTAATTTATTTTGCAAAAGTCTGATCCCAGTTCACAGTTCTTGGAAAGTACTTGCTGATGTTCTCCTATGTGGCACGAATAGCTGGGAACGTAGTAGTGGGGAAAAGACAGATATGGTCCCTGTTTTGTTATTAGAGAAGAGGGAATAAAAAATAAGCAATTAAAATGCACCGAGAATGCTTTTCTATTTTATAAGATAGTAACAACGTACTGTGATAATCACTAACATAAGGATTTCTATGTGCCAGGCACTGTCCTTGGTGCATTCAAAACCTCAACTTTATCAGATAAGTCATCTCTGATATGATCCCCTCCTTTTAAGTGAGGAAACTGAAGGGCAGAGGGATTACAGAATCTCTTGATGTACTATAACCTTAAAGTGGTAGTCTGGGGTTTTACCGCATAATTTGAAGCCAGAGTTTGTGCTCCTAATCTCTGTACTTTTCAAGTGTGGTGGAGTAGTTTTAGGGTGGGGAGAGGGGATGACTTGCTGGGCTGCCAGGGAAGGCCTTTCCCAGTAGGGGTAATTTAAACGGAAGCCTGGGGAGGCAATCACCCATGACAAAAAGGCAAGCATTCCAAACAGAGCTCTTCTGACAGCCTGAGTCTGGAAGGCCACTTCTCTTTTCCTGGAACAGAAGGGAAGCTGACATGACTGTGACATGGAAAGCCATGGTTAGGAACTCGCCTTTTATTCTAAGACAATGGAAAGTCATGGCAAGGTTGAAAGCTGGAGGCATATAGGTCAGATTTTATTTTTAAATGCCTCTTGGTTGCTACGTAGAAATTTATCATAAGGGGTGCCTGTGTGGCTCAGTGGGTTAAGCCTCTGCCTTTGGCTCAGGTTATGATCTCAGGGTCCTGGGATCGAGCCCCACATCGGGCTCTCTGCTCAGCAGGGAGCCTGCTTCCCCCCTCCCTCTGCCTGCTTCTATGCCTACTTGTGATCTCTCTCTCTGTGTCAAATAACTAAAATAAAATCTTAAAAAAAAAAAGAAATTGATCATGAGGTTGGGGAGGAGAGTGTAAAAAGTGAGGTGAGCCAGGGGTTGCTGAAGATCAGAAACAAGAGTTTAAACCAGGGTAAATGCTGAGGTTAGAAAGAAAGAAATCACCAGAGCATATTTAAGAAACAGGAGGTTTAAAACCTCCCAAGCAATGTTCCTCAACCTAACCCTCCATGAAATCTACTTGATGCTGAGGATAAATAATTGTATTTCTCATATTAAAGTAATGCATTATTCTAAACTAAATTACACACTTGCTTTTTGTCTTGAGGTTACACCTCTCTCTCCACAGAGCACTGGGAATAAATAAGGGACCAGATTTTAATATGAACAAATTCCTCTTTCTTATCCTACTGAGCCAGACATAAATTCATTTAAAACATCACAAAAACAATGGAGCTATTATCACAATAAAGCTTAAAATAAGAACTGTCAAATATAATCTATTATGCAGATTATTTATTTTTGGAAAACTGAAGCTTTAGAGAATTTATAAATACATTCTATCATTTATTCTAAACTATAAATGTTATAATTATTCAAGCATAATTTATATCAATAGATATATTTCCCATCTTTTATCTTTTGCCACAGTATTATTCTGTGCTATTATAAAATGTGATTAAAATATATTACCATTTATGGTTTAGTTAACTACGTATATATGTCTGTTTATATATATAATAGGCATGCACATAATTATAACTTGCTAGCTACCTAATTATTCTTTTAGTTTTTATTTTTTAAGACCTAATTTTTTTTGAAAGTGGTTTTAGACTTACAACAAAGTAGAGGCTCAAAGATGTACCATGACCCCACTGCTCCCATTCATGCATAGCTTCCTTCATTGTCAACATAGCTCACCAAGACGGAACATTTTTTTTTCTGCCAAATATGGACCTATACTGACACGTCATAATCACCCAAACTCCACAGTGTGCACTACATAGTTCCCCCTTGGGTTTTTATTCATTATAATATTATCATACAAAGTATTTTTCACTACCCTAAACAGCCTCTGCGCTCTGACTAGTTAACTCTCCCTGACCTGTGGCCCAGACAACCACTGAACTTTTTACTGTCCACACAGTTTCACTTTTTCCAGAATGTTATGTAGTTAAATCATACAGTAAGTAGCCTTTCAGACTGGCTTCTTTCACTTAGGAATATTAAATTTCCTCCATGTCTTTTTAAGGCTTGACAACTCAGTTCTTTTTTTTTTTTTTTTTTGGTGCTGAATGAGATTCCATTGTCTGGATGAATCACCGTCCACTTGTCCATTCACCTACCGAAGGACAGCTTGGTTGCTTCCAAGTGTTGGCCAATTATGACTAAAGCTGCTATAAACATCCATGTGCAGTTTTCTGTCAGGACTTAAGTTTTCAGCTCTTTTGGAGAAGTACCAGGGAGTGTGATTGCTGGATCCTATGGTAAGAGTATCTTTAGTTTAGTAAATAAACACCAAAATATATTCCAAAGAGGCAGCACCATTTTGGATTCCCACCAACAATGCCTGAGGACTCCTCAGACATTGACCTCCTTGTCAGCTTTGTCAGAGTTCCAGAGCCAGGGCATTCCAGTGGGGCGTTAGTGGCATCTGAGCTTCCCTGGTGTCACAAGAAGTGCTGCGTCTTTTCATATGCTTATATTCCATGTACATATTTTCTTTGTATGAGAAACAGGTATCTGTTAAGGTCTTTGGTGCATTTCGCAATGGATTATTTGTTCTCTTATTGTTGAGTTTTAAGAGTTCTTTATGTATTTTGGATAACAGCCCTTTATCATATGTGTTTTTCACAAATATTTTCCCCCAGTCTATGGCTTGTCTTCAAATTCTTTTGATATTGTCCTTTGTAGAGCAGAAGTTTTAAGTTTTAATGAAGTCCACCTGATCAATGATTTCTTTCATGGATCGTGTCTTTGGTTTTATATCTAAAAAGGCATTGTATACCCAAGGTCATATAGGATTTCTCCTACGTTATCTTCTAGGAGTTTTACAGTTTTGCACTTTATATGTAGGTCTATAACCCATTTTAAGTTGCTTTTTGTGAAGGGTGTAAGGCTGGTATCTAGATTTACCTTTCTGCACACCCAATTGTTCCAGTGCCATTTGTCGAAGAGACGGTCTTTGTGATCCCTTTACTCCTTTGCCAAAGATCAATTGACTGCATTTATGAGGATGTATTTCTGGACTCTCTATCCTGTTCCATTGATCTACTTGTCTATTTTTTTCACCAACACCAAGCCACCTTGATTACTGCAGTTTTATAGTAAGTCTTGAAGTCTAAGTTTGTCCCTTAGTATTGTGCTGGCTATTCTTATCTTTTGCCTCTCCATACAAATTTTAGAATCAGTTCGTTGATATCCACAAAATGACTTGTGATTTCGATGGAGATTGCACTGAATCTGCACATCAATTTGGGAAGAACTGACATCTTAATGATACTGAGTTTTCCTATCCATAAACATGTAATCTCTCTCCATTTATTTAGTTCTTCTCTGATTTTGTTCATCAGTTTGTAGTTTTCCTCATAGAGATCCTGTACCTATTTTCTTAGAATTATACCTAAGTCTTTTGTTTTTCCCAGATGCTAATGTACATGGAATTGTGTTTTCAATATCAAAGTCCACATGTTTATTGTTAGTGTATAGGAAAGCAACTGATGTTTGTATATTAATTTTTGTATGCTGCAACCCTGCTATAATCACTTATTAGTTTCAGAACATTTCTGTAAAGTCATTTGGATTTTCTATATAGATGACCATGTCATCCCTGAATAAAGACAGCTCTGTCTTTTCCTTCCCAATCTGTAATCCTCGTATTTTCTTTTCTTGACTTATTGCATTAGCAAGAAATTCCGACATGATATTGAAACTGTGTGATGACCAGGTATCCCTTCCACGAGGAACAAGGAAGTTTCAAATTACACTAGAGAAGCTTCAGGTTTCTCACCATTAAGAATAATGTGAGCTGGAGATTTTTTTTTAATAGATACTCTTTATCAATTTGAGCAAGTTCTCTTCAATTCCTAATTTACTGATAGGTCTTACCATTGATGGATTCTGGATTTTGTCAAACACTTTTCTGCCTATATTGATATTATTATGCAACTTTTCCTTTTTAGCCTGTTGACATGATAAATTACATTAATTCATTTTTAAATATTGATTGAACCAGCTTTACATACTTAGTCATGGTAATTCTTATATACATTTTGGGATGTAATTTGCTAATATTTTGTTGAGAATTTTTGCACCTATGCTCATGAGAGATACTGGTCTGTAGTTTTCTTGGAATGTCTTTGTCTGGTTATGGCATCTGTGTAATGCTGGCCTAATAGAATCATTTAGAAAGTATTCCATCTGCTTCTATCCTCTGGAAGAGATTGTAGAGAATTACTATAAATTTTTCCTTAAGAGTTTGGTGGAATTCACCAATGAGCTCTTACAGGCTTGGGACTTTCTGTTTTGGAATGCTCTTAGTTATTGATTGACTTCTTTAATTGACATATGACATATGCCTATTCAGATCACCTTTCTCTTCCATGCGAGTTTTAGCAGACTGTGTGTCATTTCAACCGGGTTATCAAATCTGTCGGCATCAAGTTGTTCATAGTATTCCTTTATAATCCTTTCAGTTTCCATTGGCTCTATGGTGATATCCCTTCTTTCATTTCTGTTATTAGTCATTCATGTCTTCTCTCTTTTTATCTTAGCCTGATTAGAGGCTTATCCATTTTATTGGCCTTTCAAAGAACTAGTTTTTGATTCACTAATTTTCTCTATTCATTTCCCGTTTTTAATTTCATTGATTACTGTTATAATTCTTATTATTCTTTTACTTCTGCTTACTTTTGATTGATTTTGATCTTCTTACTTTAGAAACTTATTGATTTTAGATCCTTATATGCATAATATACATATATGCACAGTAAATGCATACAATGCTATAAATTTCCCTCTAAGCACTGCTTTCATGGTGCCCCACAAAGTACAGCACATTGTCTTCATTTTCATTTAGTTAAAAATATTTTAAATTTTTCTTGAGATTTCTTTTTTGACCCACTCATGATTTAGAAGTATATAATTATTCTTTTAAAAAGAGAGAAACCGGGACGCCTGGGTGGCTCAGTTGGTTAAGCGGCTGCCTTCGGCTCAGGTCATGATCCCAGCGTCCTGGGATCGAGTCCCATGTCGGGCTCCCAAGGAGCCTGCTTCTCCCTCTGACTCTGTCTGCCTGTGCTCACTCTCTCGCGTGCTCTCTCTCTCTCTCTCTGATAAATAAATAAAATCTTTAAAAAAATAAAATAAAATAAAAAGAGAGAAACCTTTTTAAGGTTGGCACTAATTGATGTCAATATTTGTTAAATGAGTGAGTATGTGTGGAACAGTTTGTTCCATTCAATCATAATATTAAGCACTAAGACAACAGGGTCAGGTTTATGGTTCAGAAACATCACTGCCATTCTGTGGATACTTTGGAACAAATCAAAGTAGAGGACAAGAGCCCACTGAAAAACAACGTGGAGAATAAGGAGTCACAGAAGCATGAACTACGTGGAGGTAGGGATGGAGGAGGGCAGATGTTAAAGACGTAAGAAGGCCGAATCAGTAACATACCACTGTGTGAAATGAAGGAACAAGTGTGGCATGGCCCTGGGCCTTCTGCTTGAGAATCAGGAGGATGTCTGAGTCATCTAAGGAATTAAAGTGAGGACAAGAGGAGGTTGGGGGCAAAGGAGAAATGAGATTAGTTACAGGTGTGCTAAGTTTAAGATGTTCTTAGAGCATGAGCAGTTGAGTGAAAAAGTCTAAATCACTGAAGAAAGTACTGGGTCAAACTTTTGCAAATTTACAGCAATGTAAGTGAAAACAGGGAGAAAGGTAACATTCTTCAAAGATACAATGAGAGGGACAGAAAAGGGCCAAGATGAAAGAACAAAACGAGAAAGAGGAGTCTCCAAAAAATACATTGGACCACTTCCTCTTCCTCTTATTGCTATCTCCATAAATTCTTGCCATGTGGACATATGAATAGTCCACAAGCTTCTTCCCAAAATGAAAATATTTGCTTAAGGAAATTTTTAATTAGTTTTTTGCAAAGTTACAAATTATAATGGTGAGCATGAAATGAGCACAACACACCAGACTGTAAATTTAATCACATTCCTAGAGTGGTTTCCCATTGTAGTACAACCTCACTCTTTTACAGCAGAGGCAGTTGAGTGCTTTGTAGAAGCTCCATTTTTACTGGTCCTGGAGGCTTTGTCCAAATCCAAATCACTTAGGTGTTGGGTTTTAAAATATGTATGTGTGTATGTGTGTATGTGTGTATGTGTGTGTGTGTTTAACATCATACCAATATCTACTGAAAGTTAAGTTCTGATTCAAAGATTTAGTTATTAAAAGGATGTCCCCCTGACCTTTAGGAGATTTCTGCTATGAGATGAATGATGTAAAAAGCCAAAACTCTATTTGGTTTAGTAAGTGTAACTGAAGACCACCCATGGTGAAAATCCACCACGCAGTGAAAGCTCATTTGTGAGCTTTCAGTATGCACTCCACAGCTGCATTCTGTGGCATCCTCTTGGACTGGCATTCTTTTTTCTGTCACCTATCCACTCACTGGGGCCAAAGGTCAACAGGGGTACTAGTTGAGTTGAAGATTATTCTCAAATCTCAGGAATTTCTAGAAAATGCAACAGTGCCAGAAAGATGAAGAAAAGATCCCGAAATAGAGTCCAGTTGAACAACTGAGCTAAAGAGAGAGAAAGGTCTTTTTAAAACAAGTGATCTACTTGAAATGAGAGGATCAAGGCTGTGTTGTAAACTTATTCTGCTTAGAGAATACTTAAGAAGTTGGTGAAAACAAAATCTGCAAATTCAGCACTACTCTAAAAAGATCTTTGTTTCACGGATGTCATACATTACCAAATAGCAGTTGTTTTATTAAACAAATGTTCATTTTGGTTAAATATTCCGAGATGACCTGAGACCATTCTACACTGGATAATCTTCTGTGGTGTCTAATTGAATTGTCCAAAGTCTGAAAGGGGGCTTTTAAAAAAATCAGGGGGCCACAGGTAAAGATTTCTCCTCTTTGTGTGAAGTTACAGCAGACTTTCTGAGTTTCCATTTCTTTAACAGGAACTAAGATCTCATGAGGAAATCTCCTAAGAGGAGCCCCCAGGATGATGCCAACATCTAGGAACCTTCCATGTAAAGAATTCCATCATCACTGGATATCAGAGACAATGGCTACATTGCAGCCAGTCTGCTGGATAGATACAGGGAACTAATAGCTGACTGCGCAAGATAAAATTTGTGAAGTATAGATAAATCCAAACTGAACTTAATAGACAGCCAAATGATAATATCAAAATCAGTCAACAGACATCTTGCACAAAATGATTATACAAACATCTCAATGAATTTTTATGTATTGGATATTTATGTTTATTTAACTTTGAGCTCAACTGTTGAAACTATGCTAGGAAATAAAGAATTATTATTGATAAGTTTTATATGTGATTGTATATAAATCCTTAAGAAACATATGACCATAAGTATTTGTTATCTGTATAATTTTTCATCTGAGATGTAAAAATAATGGTGAGAAAATATTTAATGATTTTATCATTAATGGGTTATGCTGAGTTATGCTGCAGTCAAAATACCCTAAAAATTTTAATGGCTCAACTCCACAAGAGTTTAATGAGAGTTAATTTTGCAGTGCCCTCCCACTGGGTCTCCAGTAACGGCAACATGACACAAGCAAAGCTCTTTCTCTCTTGGGTTTGTCCTCTCTTGAGCCCCAACACTGCTATGGTATAAGCAAGGACCAGCCTACAGAATAATAGAACACAGTGAGTGGAACCTGGGTGCCCAGTCGCCCCGGGTGACACCCAGCTGCACCCAGACATGTGCCTGCACACAATACCAATCAGCAGAACTGAGCTAACCACCTCAGTGTTGTAGACAATAAATGCTTCTTGTTGTCCATCACTGAGATTTTGTGGTCGTTGTTACACAGGGTTACGGCAGTAACAGATAATTAATACAGTTATCAATTCCCTGATATCTGACTGTAGTTCCTAGTCAATTTCCCTGTTTTGAAGGACACTATTTAAAATCAGTATCAAGTCTACACATAGATGCCAGCTCCCCCAATCCACAGCCCAAGAGTTATACGGAACACAGGATGGGAAGTATTCAGAGAGTGCATGTTTCATTGTGTTTCCTGCCAACAAAATGCCACATGTTAAGGCCAGTCATTCTTCTTGACCCACTTCTGTTCTTTTCCCACATCATTTAGTGCTACCGACCCACCCATAGAAGAAGTGACCTTCTTCTCTTCCTCCTTCCACACACAATTGCAAAGTGAACAACAGGATGTCACCATCCCTCAACCAGTTTCCAAAGCTCAGATACTGCTTCATTGGGGTCTGGGGTAGAAATCTCAGGGCAAGGCCTTGTCTGGCTTTTTTGCCTAGATGTGAATGCAATCCCCTTATATGGGGGAACTTCCGTTCTGTACTCTTCCAGAAAAATGAGGTTGTTAACTCATTTTCTTTCTCTCTACTCAGAGGTACTGAGTCCCCCTTTTCATGGGATGTTTCTCCCATTGCTCCTGGCTCTCATCTCTGCAGATACAAATCAGTCCTGACTTCAGGACCCCACACTGGGCCAAAGAGCCAAGTTCCCTACTTAACGTGGAGAAGAGCCTCGGTACCTGATCATGTCGACTTTGGCAACCAGTTTCCCTGACACACAAATGCTTCAATGTTAGCCCCCCGAAATATGGCAATAGGAGAAACCTGCACAGGGAAATTCTAGGATAAAGCATTCAGGAACCACAAGAGAAAATTCCTACAGGTTCAGGTAGGTAAAGCACACTAGCAAAATGGGCTGGTTGGAACTGGAATTACATAAAATCCACAAGCTCCATTCAAAGTGGTAAGAGCTAAAAAGCTCTAGTTAATCCTTCTCAAGAAAAACGTGGTTTGACACTGACAAATTTTCCAAAAAATTACAAAAAATATGTAATTGGTAACCATTTTTTTTTAATTTTAATCTTAACATGGTCCAAACAAAGTTTATAACCAGGCTACAGTTTTGGTAACTTTGAATCTGGAGATGGCAACCATTGAGGTCTGATTTACTTGGTGCATTTTTTCACCAGGAAAACAGTGTCTTTACAATCAGGAAAACTATGAGGTACCTGAACCACACTATTTACTGAGAGCAACATACTCCCATCTTGCCCTTAAATGGGTTTTGTAAAGTAAGAGTGCAACCCGGAGGCACTCACAGGCTACACAGTCAAATCTGTGTTGTCACTGTAGATTGACATCTCCTACCAACATCAAGTGTATCCTGAAAAAATATATTAACTTTCATTCTAATGTTTATTGAGCAAATGCTATACTCGAGGTATTCCTCTACTTGTCTCAAGGATTTAGAGTGAAAGAAAACATCATCTCTACCCTCAAGGAGCAGACAGCTAATTTCATAGGAGTACTGAATGAATGAATGAATTACTTAATTAATATGACATTCAGTCTTTCAGGTCTAATACAGGCAATTTTTTAAAAGACTGGATTCAATTATTTATCTGGGTATCTAGTGTATTTTCCAAGGAATCAAAATTTGGAATAAATATGCAAAATACACGTTGCTCATCAGAACCAAGTGTCTGTTCAGAACCAATGAGTAACTGAGATACTTAAGAAGCAGCAAAGGATGATTATTCTCAAGGGAGAAAATTAAAAGAATCCTATCTTGTCTGAGGGGTTGTCACGGAATCTTAAAAGACAATATAGTGTCTTAGTACATGTACTGGACTCTTCATCTCAAGGCATCCCTAGGCCACAGTCCTCCAATTTTTGCATCTTTCATGAGGAAGATATAAAAGGAGAAAGGAAATGACTTTTGAATCAGAAATTTGAACATGCTGTTTTAATAGCAAAGACTAGGAGACTAGATGTAGTCAAACTCCTTTGAAATTAATTATCTAAGAAGCCTCAATAGCGCTTCTCCTATCAATCTTGTTTGGGCTTGACCTCAAAGGACCACCTACAAAGGTGTGAAGACAGCTCACACTTCAGAACAATTCCATACATGGCCTTGGCTGACATTCACTTCATGAAGATTAATTAAGAAGTCTTCTTAAGCCTACCTAATGAGAACTAAAGTGACACATACCATTTTTCACTCAGGTCAAGAGACAGATGACAGAGAATAGCAGATGGTTAACTTTAACATGGACCTGAGGAAAATACGAGTGAGTGTCTCTGCGTCCTCCCATGGTAGGGAGTTGGAGACACTTCAGTCACACAGAGGGATTCTGGACCCAGGTCGTGAGCATCAGGACACAGTTCAAATTCTAGTGCCCAGATGACAGCAAACATCAGTGGGGGTCATTTACGTTTGGAACTGAATGTGTTGCTCCTAGAGGAGTCCATTTACATCAGCTCTAATGGCTGTAACCTTTAACCCAAATGCACTTAAGCTCACATTGAAATGAATATATATTCAGCTTGTTCCTTTGGAGACCTTCTATCCAGCCTGACTACGATATGGCTCTTGGTGGTTTAAGTTGAGGCTCAGAGTTAGGAAAAGAAGGAAAGCTGCCTAATAAAAGTATATTTATTTACTTGGCTCCTTTTCTGTGAAACCTGCTGAAAATGAAAGGAAACAATTAATATAACCACATGTAACAAAAAGGGAAAATTTCATAAAAATGCAAACCTAATGAAACTCAACACAGGATACCCAAAGCCAACGTGTTTCTCTCCAGAGCTAGTTCAGCAAAAGGCAGCTTTCTCTGGAATTAAGTGAGAGAATCTTCAGTGTATCACTGAATGGTCCATTTTCTGCAATTAAACTAGAGAAATTGTCTGGAGATGAAGCTAGATGGGAGAAGAGAGAAAATAGCCATGAGCATTTGAAAAGCTGAAATTTGTCATTGGTACAGGAATAAATTGTCCCCAGATAGCCAATTGGTGCCTACGAGAAGCAAATACCATACTGCCCCTCTGCCAGGATGCTGGGTTCCTTAGCCTCCCATCCAAGGATGATACAGATTGTGTATGGAGAATGTATCTGAGTGGTATTCTGGCCAACACTACTTCCAACACCCAGTGCTGTTCTTGAGCTAAACATGGGCCAAACTCTATCCAAAGAAAATAATTATTAGACAAAGAAAAGATGAAGCCATATAAAATGAAAAAGCAAAAGGCAGAGGAGAGAAACAATTCAGTAAGCTGCAAAGCCATATGAAGCCAGATCCCATTTGTGTAAAAATATATGCATATGTAGGCATATAAAAATAGTAATATTTGGGATGAGACATCTGAAAATCTAACCAGTACATATCTGAGCTGTGAGATAGAAAAAGAAATGTGAAGCTTCTACTTTTTACTTTTTAATTGATCTAGGTACATTCTGAATCTCTTGAAATACCATTTAAAAAAAAAAAAAGTCTGAGTTGAGGTTGTCTCCAGAGAGAGTAGACATCTCTCCAGACAAACAGTGAAATGTGGTGTCAAACTTGAAAGTTTACCCTATTCAACCCCTGCTAAACCCTCGTCCTCTGTGCTCAATACTTCCCTCCTCCTGACACAGCTCCCAGTCCCACTTTCCCCCATTTCCCAACCACTTCCACCATGCCCAGAACTGATTCTCTAGGGTAACCAGTGAGTCCCTCACTCTTCTCCCCGTGACTGTAATCAAAGACTTTAGGGTGCCGACAATGATGTCTGTCTCCCGGTGTCCACACTTTTATGTAATCCTCCCCTGTTGAGCATGGGCGGAACCTGTGACTTATTTCTAACCAACAGTACATGGCAAAGTAAAGGCATGTCCCACCACATTATATAAGAGTCTATCTTGCTAACAGTTTCACTTGAGAGATCGCTGGCTGGCTTGATGAGATAAGCAGCTGAAATGGGACAGCCCACAGGGCTAGAGACTGTGAAATCTCAAGAAACCATGGGTAGGCTCTAATTGCTGAGAGCAGCCTCCAGCCTCTAACCAGTAAGTAGCCTGGGCCCTCAGACTCACAGGTGCAAGGAAATGAATTCTGCTAATAACCTGACTGAACATAAAAGCAGGTTCTTCCTCAGTTGAGCCTTCAGATGAGAGCCCAAATCAGCCCCCACTCTGATTGCAGCCACGTAGAATCCTGAGCAGAGGACCCCGCTAACCTACATCTGGACTTGTGACCCACAGAAACTGTGAAATCATGCGTGTGTTCAAAAACAAAATAAAAATGAAACCCTAAAACCATGTCCATTAGTGTGACTTCCTTCTTGGTGATAAAACATAGGCAGGTGAGGGAATGGTGATGAGAAGTATTTCTCAAGACCTGTGTTCTCCAAACATGTTTTAAAAGTTATGTTTACTGAGGTAAAATTTACATTCAGTTAAATTCACCCTTCTTAGTATAAAATTTTAGAATTTTTGACAAAATTCACCTTTCTTAGGTATAAGATTTTAAAATTTTCAACAAATGTACAGAGTTGTAGAAGTACCACCACAATCCTCCAAAGAGTATCTTCCTGCCCATTTGTCATATCCCCTCCTGACTCCCAGATATCCACAAGTATGATTTTTGTCCATAGTTTTGTCTTTTTGTGAATGCCTTATAAGTGGAATCCTATACTATGTAGCTGTGTAAGTGTGTCTTCTTTCAGGTACTATAATGCTTTTGAGGTTCATCCAGTTGTTGCATGGATGGATGACTAGTTCCTTTTTATTTCTGAACTTGCTCACCAGGGATGCCGCTAGAATAAGAAGGTGAAAAGTAGGCATCCCATCATGGTCACTTGTGACAACTCATGACTTCAGAAACAGATCAGGCCTGCTAGACTTTTCCTCCTCTTGATGTACATACACCCAATGAAGTCCCGCAGAAAATCTCACCATCCCCACACAGAGGTGGGAGGATGGCCCCCCTCTCATTTCTGCCTTCTTAATCTCAAGTAAGTGATCCAGCTGGTTAAAACCTACAACAAATTCAAAGTATAAATGAAAAGGAATCTAGAAAATGTATTTTTAAGTTTCCAGTCTCTGTAGTCCAACAGGATATCCCTTTCTCTTTTCTTTACATCCACCTCAAATGTGGGCCACTGCCCCAAACCGGGAACAAAGGATAGGTGACTGCCACTGTATATACTAAATGGTATAAGTTCAATTACTTTTAACCCACCGGATCCGAACCCTGGGACCTTGTTGGAGGGCAAAAGTTGCACTCTTACTGGCACTGAAGGTCCCCACCCTATGAGCTGGCTGGAGTGTCAAAGTCCTGGGCCTGTCCAGGGATTAAGAAACGAAAATACCACCAGCCTCCAGCCAAAGAGTGAGACCTGATTGCAGGGCACCCCGGTGCTCCAGTTGTTGCACCAGAGGCTCTGCAGGTGTGAGCAGGTGCCGGTGGACCCACATCACAGGCTGCAGCAGATGCTCTCAACATTTCTCCGTCCGTCTGCAGGAGCCCCAGAGCCTCGGCCCTGCAGTAGCTACTGAGCTCTGATACAAGCTGTTGTTACCAGGGAGCTCTGGTAAGGGAACTGGTCAGATCAGCAAGTTCATGTCCACGGTGGAAAAACAACTTGAAGCTCATCTCTGTTGAAGGCATATGCTAAAGGGTGGAACTACCGGGTTGACAATGCCCATCAATGTACTTGCGCACAATGGAATGTTATTCAATAATGAGAAGGAAGGAAATCCTGCCATTTGCAACAACATGGACTTTCAGGACATGATCCTACAGGAAATAAGCCAAAGAAAGACAAATACTTCATGGTATTACTGATACATGGAATTAAAAACAAACAAACAAATAAATAAATAAATACTTCTAACTCATAGAAACAAGAGAGTGGAAAAGTTACCAGAGGCTTGGAGGTTGGGGAAAAAGAGGTTGGCAAAAGAACACAAATTTTCAGATAAAAGATACATAATGCCTAAGATCTAGTGTAAAACACAGTGAGCATAGTCGGTCACACTGCTTTAAAAAGGTACAAATACTGGAATCTGAATTTCAGTCTGTCAGGAGTTCTGTGATTTGTTTTTGGGCACATCATTTAACATGCCTGAGTCACGGTTTTTATTTTATTTTACATATTTTATTCATTTATTTGAGAGAAAAAGAGAGAGAGAGTGAGCGAGTGCATGAGAGAGAGCATGAGCAAGAAAGGGAAGACAGAAAGGGAGAAGCAGACTCCCTGCTGAGCAGAGAGCCTGTTGGGGCTCCATCCCAGGACCTCATGACCTGAGCGAAAGGCAGACACTGAACCGACTGAGCCACCCACCCACCTCCGAGTCAGTTTTTAATTTGGAAAATGGATATAAGGCTAATGTGAGTACATAAGGAGTCAATTTATGGGAAATAACTTTTTTTTTTAAGATTTTATTTATTTGACAGAGAGAGAGATCACAAGCAGGCAGAGAGAGAGGGGGAAACAGGCTCCCCGCCAAGCACAGAGCCCAATGCAGGGCTCCATCCCAGGACCCTGGAATCATGACCTGAGCCGAAGGCAGAGGCTTTAACCCACTGAGCCACCCAGGCACCCCAAATGGGAAATAACTTCTTAAACTTCAAAGCTTATTATAAAACTTAGCAACTGTTTTGCTAAGCATGGAAGTTATAAATGTTGGTACAAAATAATTAAAGAAAATAATTTCTCTGCCTTTATACAACATCACAATTTATTGTTTATATTTTATATTAACAGATCTATATGAATAAAAGTGAGTTAGAGTTTTAATATAATATAATATTTCTAAATTCAGAGCTAGAACTCCTGGATCCTCACTCATCCTCTGCATAATATGAATTAATTTCTTATTGAAAATGAGTCATGATGTGATTAAATGATTCAGCTACGATCACTTTGGCCTTGACTCTCCAAGAAAAGAGAAGTAGACAATCGTAGGCACTTTGAAGTAAATAAACTATTAAGGAGGAGGGGAAAATAAAAAGACAGAAATAAATATTTCTAAGAACTTCCTAACTCTAAACTTCTGTATTTTGCTAGAAGGACATTAATTATGACACTAAATAATAACTCATAATATCCAGAGGAAATATATTAACGATTAAAAATATGTTTTAAAAGGTTATTTTTTGTTTGTTTGTTTAACCTAAGGAATAGCTGTATAGATTCATCAGCAGTAAAATGTGAAAATAGCAAGTGAAACATAATCGGTTGTATTTCATTTTTAGAATAATAAAAAATGTGCCTCCGCTTATTAAGGAAAGAAAGCCATTTAACATTACCAAAGGAGGCAGAAAAGTCTCCCACAGTGAGAGGCTTTAAGAAAAGATTACATCCTGCTGCAAGGGTTTAATTGTGGCTCTCCCCAGACATTACAGAGACTTGAGTATTTCTAATAATTACAACACTCACATGACTCTTATTCACTTACTGCTGTATATGCTAGGATGTGTCCATCCGTACAATCTGAGTAACAATGTCTAAAACCTGGAGGCTTATTTTTCTTGCATGATGAGTCTGGAGGAGTTTGGTCCATGTGTGGCTGTGGTGTGGCTCAAGGATGCTCAAGACCCAGGCTCCATCTTTCTGGATGTTCCCCCACCCTGTCCTGGCCAGCTAAGGACCATGAGCAGCTAGTGTAGTTCAAGGCATTGGTCCACATTTGAGGTGGGACTGATGGGAAGGGCAGGGCATCAGCCATTTTCAGGAAAGCAAGAACTGTCTCAAAAAACTTAGGAGGTTTTTGCTTTTCTCTGTCAGATCTGTGCCTCAGTGCACACCTGCCTAAGAAGAGGCTGGAAGGTAACATTTAGCTTTCCTGTTTTTATAGCAGAAGTGGGGAAGGGAGAGGGTGGTTGAACTTGGCCAATCTGCAGTGTCTGGCAGAGACTTTACAAGTTCAAAGTGCTTTTAGAGTCATTACTCTTTAAGGACATTAGCAGTTGGAGAAAACTCCCAGGCCCAGTTATACTGAGATGTGAATTACCACTTACTCAATGATTACTGATTCTGGGAAAATTCTCAACTACACTGTGACATACTGTGTGTGTTTCTTAGTACAATTTAATCATGTAAAAGCCTCTCTTCTCTCTGATCTGCTAAGACGCTTGTCAAAACGTCAGATAAAATAGGATGATGAACTAATACTGTCTTCTAAAATTGTATACAATAATGCCAAGCACTTTCTGAGTGATTTTAATTTACTTTTTTCCTGCTTACTAAGAACACACAGTGAACTGCAGAAATGAGTACAAAGTTAAAAGTTATGCAGAAAGCAAAAACCACAGCACAGAGAGAGTTGCTCCCATCATGTTTGAAACGGTAGACAAAGTATTCAGGTCATGTAAAAAGAATGCAAATGATGTTCTAAGAATAAGATGGACTATTTTTAATGCAGAAAGATTTTGTAAAGAATTAATGTTTTAATATTTAAACTCATATTTTGTTAGTTAAAGCATCCTATAATTAAACTGTCATCTAAGTATATTTTAAAAATAATAAATATATTCATTTCAATAAAATTAAGTGGAGATACCAAAAAAAATCATATTGATAGATTATTACCAAGAGGTTATTTATGAAAATGCCTGTAGTGTTTGACTCAGTATCCATGAGGGCTACGTGTTCTGTGACATATGGAGTATAAAAACATTTTCGTTTTAGGGATTAAGCTAAACCCATAGGGATCTTGCACTTTAGTTAAGAGGAAGAGATACACAGATAATTCTGATACCAGTCAGAGAGTGCTAAGGGTCCCAAGAGAGGTGTAGGCAAACGAGAGATGATTATTCCTTGGGGAGACTTTACAGATCCAGGAACAATTAGTTTGGATCTTGAACTGTTTTTGCTTTGTCTCCGTTTCCTAAATCACATGAAGGTTTAACCCAGAAGGATGCCCTAGCTCCTGCCTTTGACTGTCCACATCCAACCAGTGAGCAAATCCTGATGCCTTCAGCTCTCCCATATCCCTCTCCATTCCCCGGGCTACTTTCTTGGGTTAGGCTCTCATTTTCTCTCTCTTGGAGCCTTGGGAGAGCTCTTAACCTCTTGATATGATTTTCAGCAAAGCTGCTCAGGCCATTGTTTTCCTAAAGGATAATCTGATTATAGAATCTCCCTGCTTTAAAACCAATGACCACCACCATCACCACCATCACCACTTCTAAACGTGACTTTTCACTGCAAAACAGAATCAAAACTCCTGTTTGAACTCACTTTCTTTCTCTATTACTAGGGTTTTGAAGTTGGAGTGATTGAGAAGATGGCCCAGAAGACTAAGACACAAAAATGGATGAGTGGAGATCCTAAGCCTTCTATCCCTGGGTAAGTATACCTTCCTGGTCCTCAGTGTTCCACAGTGGCATTGCCTGTCCCAGAATTTCCCTGATGCCAAGAGCAAACTCCCCACAATTCCTGCTGGCAACTTCAAAGGGACTGCTTGGTCTCCGGGGGCTGCAAGTTTTATCCTTAGAACTGCCAATCTGCGAGCTCGCTTCACTGCCTCTATTCTGGGGACTAGACACTGCAACTTTAATGACTAGACAATGACAAGAAGAGAGGGTTTGGGGGGAAACTTTCATAGTCAACCGATTTTACTTCAAGGGGATATTACCCATCAGGGACACATACGGCTGTATTGTTCCTACAGGTTCACTTACAGGTAAAAGTAATAAACCTTCTCCAAATACTATTGTTAGGATTATTTCTTTGATTTTAGCACAGCCATACAAAAGAAACCCCCAATCTTTATGATCTGGATGGTGACTAGAGGGGAAACAATTTAGGGAGGTATGTGGGCTGCTTTTTTTTTTTTTCCTCATCTACATTTACTTCTTGCTTCTACTGTATCTTCAAGACCCACATTCCATGATGTCCATCCAGGCTACGTCTCACTAACCCCTTTCTATAACCCATCTCTCAGAGTTTTTCATTTCATGGTGTTATCAGCCATTACATTCTTTGTGGCTCTACTATTTACACTTCTTGAAAGAGGCACAAGTTTTCATTCATCTTTCCAGTTCTGCCATACAGTAGCTGGATACATGTTTGTTGATTGGGTGAAACTATATATGATTGAATGAAAAAAATAGATAAATTTTCTCAAGACCCTACTGGAGGGGTAACTCGCTATCCTTTTTCCTACATGATATAATTGATCTCATTTATCAAGTTTCTTACGAAGCTCCTCAGCCGATGTTCTCAAAGTCCTATCCCAACAAATCTGCAGAGCCTAGAAGGGTTAAGTCTAATATTCACTGGGTAGTGTCTTCCACCATTCTATAGAATTTATGCTCCAGCTTTGAGATATGAATCCAGGACCATGTCTATGGGAAAAGCTAAATACTTTTTGGAGGTTACTTTAAAAATGGAGTTGATGGTTAAATAGTTGTGAAAGAGCCTAGAACAGTTTTCCTGTGATCTCACATACAGCAAAATAAAATAAAATAAAATAACCCAACATGAAAAGTGTCTACACATTCTCCTTCGTTGACTTACAAAGAGAATTCCTCAAAGGTAAATCTGGGAGAGAGGAACTGACGAAGATCCATCATAAACTTTAACTCCATGCATCTAAGATGTCTTAGCCTGCTCCCTGGTTCAGCAAGTACAGGTGAAGTTCAGCACAGAACCATCACAGTACCCACATCAGCGGATAGAGGATTAGGTTGAGCTAAGTATTAGCATTAAAGTTGTGCTAAATTACTCTTACTCTTTGTCATGGAAACACAAAACACAGTGCAATCTGATTCCTTGTCTCTTAACTTCAAAGAAACATATGAAGGAAAACGAGCTCTAATCACCATTTATTCCACATTATCTGCGCAAGTAGTACTCTTTGTCTTCCAATGTCCTTCTCACCGACTTAGTTCTTAAAGGGGTATCACTGAGATTTACATTCTTCTTAACAATGACTAGTCCTATTTTGATGACACTGGCTTTCGTTTCATTGGCAAAGTCCTAATTTTAATTCGTAGGATACTTTTATTACATGCAACTTAAACACATGCAAATGTATCTGCCAGTTTCATTTGGTTTAATACCAGGCTAATACTGCATAAATGTTCAGGCTTCACTATTGCCTTTTGAATTAAAAAAATAAGCAGATATTCTTGGGCTAATATCACATAAAAATAATAGCTAGTATCGGGGCTCTACATGGCTCAGCTGATGACGTGCCTGCCTTTGGCTCAAGTGATGATCTCAGGGTCCTGGAATCAAGCCCCACCTCTGGCTCCGTACTCAGTAGGGTGCCTGCTTCTCCCTCTCCCTCTGCCTTTCCCCTTCCCTCATGCTTTCTCTTTCTCTCTCTCAAATAAATAAATAAAATCTTTTAAAAAAAGCAAATATTTATTTTGTGTTTACTATATATCATGCACAGTTTTAAGCTCTTTTCATATATTAACTTCAAACTTCTCACAACGCTAAAGTGTGGGCAGTAGTATTAACTCTAACAGATGAGGAAACAGAAGCACAGAGAAGTTCAATAACGTAATAACATTTACTTCACAACAGTTTCAGTTATAGAGAACCTTTACATCTTAAGCATTCATGCTTTGCCACATACCAGCATATGGCATTAGGCCAGTTAACTTACCTCAGTAGACCTCAGTTCATTCCTGGGTCAGATGGGCGTCACGACTGGAGATGCTTCCTTGTGGACAGGACTAAGATAACGTGTGTGGTACAGGTACCTGGCTCAGGGTAAGCCCTCCACGACCTTTAGTGACTATTATTATTATTATTATTTAAACATTTTATTTATTTGAGAGAGAGACAGTGAGAGAGAACATGAACGAGGAGAAGGTCAGAGGGAGAAGCAGACTCCCTGTGGAGCTGGGAACCCAATGTGGGACTCGATCCCGGGACTCCAGGATCATGACCTGAGCTGAAGGCAGTCGTTTAACCAACTGAGCCACCCAGGCACCCTAGTGAATATTATTATTACCAGGAATTCAAACACTGACTTCTCACCTTGGATCTAGAGCTTCTGTTGCCTGCATTGTTGGAGAAGATGCTTAAACCCTGTGCTTCTCCAGTTTCTTCACCTGGAGAGTGAGATGGGCTAATGTCCCCTGCCAACCATATCATGTAGGGCAAGATCAAATCAATGTTTGCCTAAGTTGTCAGTAAACTATAAATTACACTCATATGAACTATCATTTTTATTAAATCACCTGGGGAGAAATTGTTTTGACCTTTTATTCGGCAATTACCAGTTCAGAAAGTTTCAGGGACCTGGAGCTCACATTGCTAAATGTTTTCACCATATATATAATTTGAGATATATATATATATATATATATTTTTTTTTTTAAGTATCGAGGAATTTTTCAACAAAGCAACTCTCAGAGATTTTTCTGAGATACAGGCCCATCTCTCCAAAGTTTCATAGCCCTGTTTCTACAATTACGGATGAAACTCGATAAATTTAGCACTCTCAATAACAACACCAAGACATCAAGAAAACATTGAAATGTTTTTAGTGTTTGTTCTTAATTTGCTACAGGACAGAGCAATATTAAGATAAAAATAACTTTACAGGGGCGCCTGGGTGGCTCAGTCAAAGCGTCTTGACTCTTGATTTCAGCTCAGGTCATGATCTGAGGGTCACGAGATCAAGCCCCACACTGGGGTCCATACTGAGCATGGAGCCCACTTGGGATTCTCTCTCTCCTTCTCCCTCTGCCCCTCCCACCCCATCTTTAAAAACAAAACAAAACAAAACTTTATATCTTATCTTAAATTATAAAGATAATTTAAATAAAAATACTACAGTATGAATAAAGGTTAAATTCTAAATAAATATATTCTTATTTATTCGAAACTCATTTTCCAATGATGCTGAGTAAATGGATATAATTTAAGTAATATTTTTATAAATTTGGGATATAAGGATTGCATATAGCAATTTTGCATATAGCAAACAATAAAATAACACTAAACAGTCATTCATTCTAGAAATTGGAATTTAGGAACTTTCCACAACTATCTCACTTGGTGGCTTAAAATGGGCTTAAAAAAAATACTAGTTTAGGAAGGAAAGTTTGTATAAGATCAATTTTTTTAATTAATTATATGGGAAAACTGGGGAAATGGTAGTAAATAGCAGTGTATGAAAGTAGGGTTATTTCTGGATAATAAATTCTTCTATATGAGCCTAGGAATCATACTGAAGATAAAGTGATTATTCCATTTGTTACAAAAATGGTGTGTACATCGAGTTGCTAATTGGAAAGAAGAGATAAGTGAGAACTTCAGATATTTATATTTATGAAAAATAATATTGGATATGACCAGACAGAGAAAGTAAACAGTATTTCATTTTCTTATGTTAGGATAAGAGAAATGAACTAGAATGAGCAATTTCACCAACACCATTTGTTGTTGTTGTTGTTATTATTACTACTGTTTACTAGAAAAGTTGGTTTTGAAATTATTTATTCTTTGGGGAGATATTTGCCTCTGATGCATAAAATATGCAAATATGCACATACTTGAAGCAGTTCATCTCTTACCACTTCCACTAGGAAGATGAGACTTCTAGACCAACAACCTAAGTATCATTGGAGTATTTAAAAATCAGCTCCATTTCCAAGGGGAAAAAATACAACTTAACATAGAGGTACGATTCTCCATCTTTCTTACGGTACAAATTACAAGAAAATTTGGACGGATTTTATGACTGAAATAAGTGGTTTACTGAACTCAGTCATTGACACTGAACCTTGCCATCTCGACCTGCTCTCCTAGAGGTAGGGCAGGGGAGACCCGGCGGCACCGTGGGAATTCTGAGTTACACCCACTCAAATGCTTCAGTCTGAAACAAGGCTGTAGCTCTGACAGCAAGTTAAATATTAGCTTAATTGTAAATTGCTCTCTATATTTAATTTCCTTGTGTGGGGAGGTCATGCTTGTTGTGAGTGATGGCTTAATTTATTTTTAAGGAGAACCTGAAAGATTTTTCTTGTGACTGTAACTGAAAACAAAGTGAAAAATTTTGACTGGAGGAGTGTTCTTTGTGGAGGTAAAATTGATAGAATATGAGAAAGGGAAACCCCAGCAAAAATTGACTGGAATCAATCTTCCAGACAAAGAAACAAATGCGTGAATAAGTCTTTAAATGTTTTTTATCTTCCTAGGAATAATGACATTTTTAACAAAAACCTCTGAGTTTTTCCTAAAGATCCTAGCCTGAATTTCACTCTCTGATTTTATAATACCTTACTCAGGCAAGTGACAAAGCATAACATTTGATGCCTTGATCGCCCACTTCATTTATGCACATTTGTAGGGCAGTATGGAAATGAACCTGCTTCAAAGGCAAGGCAATGAAGTTTGAATCCCTCTCTGAAATATAATAGACCTTGAGCGAGTTACAAAATCACTCACGGTCTCATCTTCCTCTTAACATGTGGATAATATAATCTTCCTCACAGGTAAATTGTAAGGACTCCAGAAAATAAAGAATAAAAACTCACTAGTTTTAATCACGGCATGTAAGTCTTAGCTATTACTATTACAATTATCACCATTAGGAGCAACAATAGTAGCTATGTAAAAATAAAATATCTTAGGTTTTTGGGAGACAGAATTTCTGTCTTAGATCGAATTTCCCTCTACTGTTGTAAGTCCAGGAGGACTGATTTTTTTTTTTTTTTCTCTTAAGAAAAAGAAAGGGCCCGATTGAATATCCAATACTCTCTGGGCAACAGTTTACTGCTATGCACAGACTCCTCCTTTCCTCATTTTACAGAAGAAAATCACAAGAGAGTGCCAAAGGCTTTATTGACATCATAAAGCAATACATCTTCAGAATGTCACTGCTCCCCTCTGTGTCATAATCTACTTCTTTAAAAAAAGAAAAATTAAAACAAACAAACAAACAAACAGTTATGCTGTAATGGTTTCCTGTGAGTAAACCTTGACTAGTTCCTGGTGATGACTTTTTTACAAGTATTCACAAGTTAGCTGACTTAAATAGCTAACTCACGAACTCTCCTGGTTGGTTGATCGTGTCTTTTCACCCAAGGAAAAGGTCCTGTAACCAACTACAGAGGGCTGTCTGCATCAGCGCTGCACGTGGACAGCACATTTCTCCATTCTGCTCTTTACCAGGAATTCAGTTCTTAGAGGTCTTGCCAGAAGTCAACATTGTGGAATGTTTCAACTCATAAACAGTCTTTTAAAACCACGTTATATATGGCATGATAGAGAGAAAAAGACAAAAAACAAACCCAAAGCCTGCCTTTAAGAAGTTTACCCATCAATTCCCAAGTACATGATTTAGCCAGGATTCATTTGGTTGTAAGCGACAGAAGCTCAAGTTGAACGAGTTGGAGCAAAAAAACAATGACCTCCTCCCCAACACACAAAGAAGTGATTTATAGAATGATCCTGAAATATCTTACTGAATTTTTCAAGAAATTGAACCAAGCATCTGTCTTTCTTCACAGGTCAGAAAAGAAGGCTTCCAATTATCCAAATTTCCTTTGTTAGACCATCAGACACTACTCAATATGTGTTGCTGGGACAAAAAGACCCAGGGAAATGGGCTGATGTGTCCACATCTGTTCAGGTCACTTACTCTAAGGCCATCAAACCTCCATGGACAGCAGAAACACTGGGTACCTGGGACTGACACAGAGTACGGGTTAGGGTGAGCGTGACAGGACCCCCAAGGTATCTCATATCCTGTAGTATACTTCTAGATTCCTATATACAAGGCCTGAAGTGACTCTGCATCATTATAAAGTCATAATGCTTAAAACAAATGTAAATCCTAAGCAAAAAAAAAAAGAATAGCAATTTAGTCAAGCACAAGCTAATTAGTTTAAATAATGAAACCATAAATGAGGGAAGTTAACAAGGTGAAAATGCAATTTCTCACTCATTCCTTTATGTACACAGTATAAAAAGGCAAAACTCAAGCAAATACCCAGACATATCACATTAGTATGAATAAAGAAGATAATTTACTCAGGCTAAAGTATTTATAATTAAATGTGAGGGATTATTGCTACTGAAATATTCACATCATGAGCTTGCAATTTTTGACTCTATCTAAATATATTAAATTTCATCTTACTATTTTCTTTTTTTTTTTTACATACAATTTTCTTTACATACAATTCTCAACCATTGCTATCCATTCATTCATTCACTCATTCATTCAATCTAAAGTTAAATCACCACCAGTTATGAAATTGGAAAGTACTGGAGTCTTGACAGTAGGAATTCTGTTATCAAATAGAGATTTTTGGAAAAGGCAAATAAGTTCCATTAAACTATTAACACTTTTTTAAATATTCCAAAAACCTGAATAAAATGGGTGCGTTCATTTCACTCACATAGAATAGTCTAATAGCAAAGAACTCCTGGAATGGATTTTATACAATCGAATCAACTTTGGTGGTTAAGAATCAAATTTATTATTATTGTTAGTCATTTCATTAATTGACAAAATAATTTCATTTTAAAAATTATAACCACTGCACAAAAAGTAGCTTCCATATTCCAGGCATTATGGAAGGCCCTTCCTATAATATACAAAAGGAATGTATATCAAAGGGACACAGAAGTACTTTCCATACAATAATTCAAATAGTGACTAATGTCCTTGAATTTTAATTAGGACTACGTGGAGTATCCTATTTCATTTTGTGAGAATCCCAACTGGCCCAAGATTTATGCAAACCCTGAGGCCTAATGTTCTTCTAGTCATCTTTGGCTCTAAGCTCCTACACTTTTTTTTTTTTTTAAGATTTTATTTATCTATTTGTCAGAGAGAGAGCAAAAGCAAAAGAGTAAGTGAGCACAAGCAGGGGGAGCAGAAGGCATAGAGAGAAGCAGATTCCCTGCTGAGCAGGGAGCCTGATGCGGGATCGATCCCAGGACCTTGGGATCATGACCTGAGCCAAAGGCAGACACGTAACCGACTGAGCCACCCAGGTGTCCAGCTCCTACGCTTCAATAGGAAAGACCTCTCTCTTCTCTCAGTTACAACAATTGACCCAGGAGCAGACCAAGATGAGAATACACAACTTGGTTTCTTTGATTTTACCTAGACTCCTTGATGTCATTGACCTGCACTGGGGCATGCCTGCATGCCAGCGGTTTCAGAAGATTTTAAAACACAGCATGATTAAACAAATTTTTAAACAGATTTTAAAACAAATGACATGATTATCAAGGGTTCCAGACCCATTTGTTTTTTATTGCTTTATAAAGGGTTTAATTATAAAGAAACATGACATGCTGAGCAAGGAGCCCGATGTGGGACTCGATCCCAGGACGCTGGGATCACGACCCGAGCCAAAGGCAGCCGCTTAACCAACTGAGCCACCCAGGCATCCCAGTACTTTTAAATATAATATTTAAATATTTTATTTGTTGAGCCTAGAGTTATCATATGACCTAGCATTTCCATTCCTAGGTATTTACTCAAAAGAAAAAAAAAATGCAAAAATAGATACAACTAGTCATAGCCACTTTATTCCCAAGAACCAAAAAGGCAGAAACAAGCTCAAAGGCCACCAACATAAGAACGGTTAAATGAAATGAGATACAGCCGCACAATGGGATATCATTTGGAGATAAAAAGGAATGACATAACGATGTATACTGCAATATGGATGAACCCTCAAAACATGAGAAGTGAAAGAAGTCATTCACAAAAGACTGTACATTTACGATTTTGTTTATATGAAATGGCCAGAATAGAAAAATCTATAGAGACAGAAAGTAGATTAGTTGTCTCCCGGGGCTGTGAGGTTTGAGGGGAATGACTATTAAAGGGTGCAGGAATTATTTTGAGGGGACGAAAGTGTATCAAAATTAGGCTGTGGACATGGTTGCGGAACTCTGCATATGCTGAAAAGCTCTGAAATAGGTGAAGTGTATGGCACATGAATTATATTTCAATAAGCGTATTTTTAAAGAGTAACTTCAGGATGTATAGAATCACAAAACTTAGAAGCAGATTAAGGTACAGGAGTGGTCTAAGACAACTGAGTTTTTATGAGCATGAGTCCGTTATCTGCTGCTATGTAGCAAACAGCAAACTACCTGGAAACTTACTGGCTTAAAACTACAATAGTCATTTATCTTGGTCATCAGTGTCCAAACGTCAGTGAGAACCAACTGTGTTTGCCCCATATGGCATCCACTGGAAACTCTTGACTGGGGACCGTCAATGGCTCACCTGGCACATTGAATCTGGCGTCAGCTGGGAGCTCAGACGGTACCATGTGCCCACACACGGAGTGTCTCTCCACGTAACCACACTTACTTCATGTGGCTGGTTTCTAAGAATGAGTGTGGCAAGGGAACCAGATAGAAGATAAACTGTGTGTTGTGCCTAAGTCTCAAAAGTCAGATGGTATCACTTCTGCCACAGGCGCAAGCCCACCTAACGCGAGGGAGAGGGAGTTACAGAACCCACCTACTAACAGGGAAGTGTCACACTCACATCAGAACAAAGAAGGTCACGAGATGGGAAATAACATTGTAGCCACTTTTCAACAAAGCAATCTGCCCTAGGAGTGCCAACTGGCTCAGTCAGATAAGCATCCGACTCTTGCTTAAGGCTCAGGTCATGATCTCAGGGTTCTGGGATCGAGCCCCGTGTCTGGCTGCACACTCAGCCCGGAGTCTGCTTGAGCATTCTCTCCCTCTCCCTCTGCCCCTCTGTCCCATTCTCTTTCTCCATCACAAATAAATAAATAAATATTTTTTTAAGTTTTTATTTATTTATTTATTTGACAGAGAGAGATCACAAGTAGGCAGAGAGGCAGGCAGAGGAGGGGCGGGGAAGCAGGCTCCCTGCTGAGCAGAGAGCCTGATGCGGGGCTCGATCCCAAGACCCTGGGATCATGCCCTGAGCCGAAGGCAGAGGCTTTAACCCACTGAGCCACCCAGGCGCCCCAATAAATAAATATTTTAAAAACAACAACAAACAAACAACCTGCCACAGTAAATATTTAGGTAAATATATTGCCAAAATCACTTGTTTCAAGCCACCATGCAGCAATGTTTATATTGGATCTGTATTTCTAACAAAAATAACGTGTTCGGAGTGCCTGGGTGGCTCAGTCAGTTGAGTGAATGATGCTTCATTTCAGCTCAGGTCTGGATCTTGGTGTCCTGGGATCAAGCCCTGCGTGGAGCTCTGCACTCAGTGCAGAGTCCACTTGAGATTCCCCCCTCCTCCCTCTCCCTCTGCTCTCCCCCCCACTCACATGCACTCCCTCTCTAAAATAAATGGATAAATAATTTTTTTTAAAAAAGCATAAAAAACAACCTGTCCACTTCCCTGTGTTGACATGGAAGTGTACTTAAATTTTATGTTTTAGCACAATAGCTTTTATTAACCGGCTGTTTTAAGACACCATCTTCACCTTGTAGAGCTTTCCCCTAAGAAAATGTTGCTAAATAAACCCTCAAATGAGCTGAAGACATAATACAAGATTTGCTACAATAGGACTTATAATTATTTAACAGAAATCCTTATAACATTTTTATATGAAGACTCTGTTTCCTGTAACCTGGAGATAAGCTGGCATTATTATTCCTTTATACAGTTATGGAGAAGTAAGCTCCCTCTGTGTCCAGAAACTTCCACATAAATATGCTCAAAATATATCTTATGCTACTATGTAAAAAAAAAAAAGGCAACAACAGCAAACACAACTCTGCAAATATAAAACACATATGGCATACTGACATTACACATATAAATGAACAGCAACTACAGAAAAACTTACAAATCCATAATAATTCAATTTTTAATATTACAATGTTAAAAACTTCACCCAGTACAAATATGTGAAAAATCTCCCAAACACAAAAGAAAACAAGATAAGAAAATAATAATAAGCGCACACTGAACTGTTCTAAACTCTGGGGGAAAAGTATGTTTTCAAAGAACAATTAAAAATCATTGAAAGAAAAAGGAAAAAAAAATCATTGGAAGAAATATTTTTTTAAAAAATGATAAATTTGGGATAGCTGCATATAAACAAAAGGAACTGGATATTTATGTGTTTTCTATATGTGAAGTTGCCGATTCACGCACTAATAGGGAGTGTTTTGTTTTGGACTAAAATAAGACACACAGTCTACTTCAAGATAAAAAGACATCTGGTTATCTATTTTATTAATGAAGGATATGTTTAAGTTAATATCCCTCATCTTAAATTGAATATATGATATTCCACTTGATTAAATGAGTTTTAATTTGGGTTTTTTATAGAAGAAATTGCCATTTGGGAACCTGGGATTCATCAAAGCAAATAGCTAATTCTGAAATGAGACACAGGTAGCTCAAAGGGGAAGACACAAATCCAACACGACCATGAAAATAAAGGTAAAAGGATATGATCAATGCAACAATGGAGATGAGACTTTGTACCACACAACTAAAGCCTTTTATGACGATTAAGCAGAGCATTCGCTTTTCAGCTGAAATGGAACAGAAAAACACAGTAAGTTCCTTAGTGAACTCATACCCTCAACACAAATACTTTGGACTCATCTTCTATGTCTGGCACCGTTCTGGGGGGCCAGCGATGCAACAGTAAGGAAAGGAGACCCAGCCACAAACCTACTCCATAAGTTAATTAATTAGGTGTTTTTCAGAAAAAGAATTATAATTTTTAGTTATTATCACTGCTATTGTTATCATCACTATTATTATAGTAGGAGTATGTGTGTAATTCTAAAATATTTCATTTCCATTAAGTGACAACAGTGTGAGAAGGGTTTCCAGTATCAGGTTTCACACAATCCAGAAAAGCTCCCAGGATGGTAATCTCTTATCTTGGGTCTCCATAAAGACAGAGTCGTCATACTGCTGCAGTTAAAGCCCAATGTTTTTGGAAGGCATTCCCAGGGAGGGCTGAGATGCTGCTCCAGATAACGGGCAGAGTTCCCAAAATAGAAAGAATTTACAATCTAGATAACTAATTTTAAGAATAAATTGCCTCTGGCTTTTGACAGGAGGTCCGCAGCAGGTAATTGCAGGCTTCTCACAAGTATTTAGAGTATGTGGTATCATTTATTAAAAGTGTCTCTATTAGCTAACGGGTGGGCTCAGTACGAAGCTGATTTTTTGTCTGCATAGAGGTGATAGGTATGAGTGCTGACCTACAGTGTTCCAAGTGTACTCTAAGAACTTGGAATCAACTCAGAGAGTTGAACACCCTTGTTTGAGACCGCAGAGTTCTACTTCCCAAAATAGAATGGACTTGCCTGCAATTATGAAAGAATCCTGGATTGAATTTTACAGAACTCGAAGTTTCCTTCTTGAACATAAAACATCTTCACGGAGCAGAACTTCCAGGATGTGCAAGCTGCAAAACTCACCCCCAGGTAACTAAATTTACTGAGGGGCTGAATGCAGCTACTTAATATCGGCTACTAAATGCTGAGGATGACCTGTCCAAAGGGACTTCTGTTTGTTTGTTTTCATCTTTTTAATATTGAGTCGTTCCCTCTCCTAGTAATTAGGCAAGTGGCCAGCTACTTCTGGAGACCGTAAGCAGAATGGAAAGTCAGAACTTGACATCAAAGAGAAAGATGCTAATCTTTCTTTTCCTTTTTTTTTTTTTTCTTTTCTTTTAACGGCAGCAGGCCATAGAGCCAGCTCATTTAGATACTGGGACATGAACTTGCACATTCCTTTAATGACCGTGCTGAGTGACGGCAGCTTGAACATGATCGATGCGCTGCCGCGGGCGTGTTTACCTGTGTCGCTGAAGCACGCTGGAGAGAACTTCCCACCACGCCACTGCCTCTCGGAAACAGAACATCCAATGAAAACAATGTTGTGGCAGTCAGCTCACAGTACCCCTTTCCTACCGCACTTCCTCTACAGACATGAACCAACAATGAGGTGTGTAAGTTCCTAGAATTCGTTTTGTTTAGAGTCTCATTAATGATTTCTTCAGATGCCAAAATTAAACTGGAGATCAGATTGATAGGAGCTTACACAGGCAGGGACATCAATGAACTTGACCTCAGGAAACCTTGTTCATAGAGAAATGTTTCTCTTGTGAAAAATATTAGACAATATATTGAAGCCTATTATTATACTTAAATTATGGGAGAGTGTAGTTTAGTGAAAAGAACACTGGGTTCAGAATAAAATAAGCTAATTTTCTCATTTAACTTCCATGGTAATTTCTTATATGGCTTTAGGTAAACAAACTAATTTTTTTTTAAAGTTTGAGTTTCTTTGGTCATAAACAGAAGATACTGAATAAAATTCATTATTTAATTATATTTCTGATGAAATAAGTTTTACTTAGTTTACAGAAATAGGTCATGTATATTTTATAAGAATAGTTACATTCTAAGGAAATTTAATATCTAATCTTTTTAAAACCATTTTTGTTATTTTGAGATACTATTTAATAATGTTTCCTCTGTCCTATCATATTTCGTATGTTTGTCTTCACCATCTTCACATATTTGGTACAGTTGTTTTGAATACTAAACATGTTTTCCCTATTTATTCCCTCTAGTACATTCTACTTGTCAATTTCCTACTCTGTGCAAACCCTGTGCACGGGCACTGACGATTGTACCCCTGGAGCTCCTGTTTCATATGTCCTGCCCATGGCTCTGATAGGTAACTAATTATGACATATTTTCCCAGTGAGTTTGTAAGGGTCTTTAAACTCTTTCTCAAAACTTCACTCCAGGCAACTTCTGTCAAAGCAGACCCAAAGATTTATGTGCAAGGAAGTATGACATGTCATTTTTGTTTCATTCTGAGAAAACTGAATCAACCTAACAGATCAAGAAGGATAGAAAAGTTCAATAAAATTATAATGCTAGGGGCACCTGGGTGGCTCAGTGGGTTAAAGCCTCTGCTTTCAGCTCAGGTCATGATCCCAGGGTCCTGGGATCGAGCCCCACATCGGGCTCTCTGCTCCATAGAGAGCCTGCTTCCTCCTCTCTCTCCCTGCCTGCCTCTCTTGCCTACTTGTAATCTGTCTGTCAAATAAATAAATAAAATCTTTAAAAAAAAAAAAAAAAATTATAATGCTAGATAACTCACAGTGTATCTACATATGTAGCCATTAAAAAAGGTTTTAATATAATAGTGATAAGAAAAAATACTCTTGATATAATATTAAGTGCACAAAGAAGTATAAAATATTTATAAAGGAAAATAAAGATTTTGTACAAATAATTGTATATTCATATACAAATCTTAGAATGAACTCTTCCCAAATACTTGCCACAACCTCTAGCTGCCATATTACTTTCAAATAAAACTTTTATCTTCATTCCTTACTGAGTTCTTAGACTTTTTCACAATGCACATAAAATTACTTTATAACGGAAAAATTTGTAGAAATTTTTAAACTATATTTAAAAGAATATTTTAATAACATATTTAATATTATGCATAATATTTAATATAATATATTTACTATCACTTAAAAGAAATATGATTTCATATATGACTTTTTTTTTAGGATTCGATTTATTTATTTGACAGAGAGAGAGACTTGAAAGAGGGAAAACAAGCAGGAGGAGTGGGAGAGGGAGAAGCAGGCTTTCTGCTGAGTAGGGAGCCCAATGCAGGGCTGGATCCCAGGACCCTGGGATCATAAGCTGAGCAGAAGGCAGACACTTAATGACTAAGCCACCCAGGCATCCCCATATAAGAATATTTAGCAATGAACTCTAATGCTAAATATAAAAGAGGCACTAGAAATGCACTCTAAGGTCATGTCACAAAACCCCACATATGAAAAGCTTATCTCCTAATTTAGCATATAAAAGCTAAGCCCATTTTTATTTTTCCCATCATAGCCTCCAGTCCCTAGAAAACCCAACTCCTAATAGCTTCAAAGAGAAGACAGCAAATAGCATCCAAGTGAACTAATTCTTGGAATAGAATTTGGAGCGATTAAAAAGGTGAATAAGTATACATGTGTCTTGAGAAGACTTACAAAGTCAAATTTTAAGAAAAAATTAAGATTTAGGAAAAAATTCAAAATAACTTACAGGCAAGAACAGAATACACATAAAAAACATGGCAGGTGACGGGAGGAAGGGAGGGAAATGATCCATCCACAATTAGAGAATTCTTCACTCATCACTAGAACTCCAGGCACTAATTCCAAGATCTTCCACAAGCGGCTTAGGATCCTTATTGCTCCTTTATCTGTAGTTTCTAGTCATCACCTCTGTGGTGCAAAAGATCCGGAATCCACAAAGAAACAGAGGAGCTTCAATCAAAGCCACCAGATTCAATCAGTCTGCTGCCTCCTGATCACTCCCTTTCCTTCCTACTTGGAGCTCCTTGGTTCTACACACACCACTTGGTTTCTTTCTTTGTTTTGCTGCAAGTCTAAAGACCCAGTTTGGTCAGTCATCTGCACCCTGTCTGTGATCTCTACAAAGATTTCTGATCCTTATTGACTCTGAGATCTGCCCTTCCTTGTTCCAAACCACACCTTCTACCAACACCCAGTTCTACAGACTCCTAGCTTACGCCTTCCTATCTCAGTCCACATCTCGATAAAGGCGGCCACAGTTCCCACCATAGTTCATGTTCTAACAATGAAAAGAAGGGGAAAACTACATGCTTTTCTTTCATGAAAAAAAAGAAAATTATTCAAGGATTTATTTCAAGAAGTAAATTCAAAAATCATCAATCAAGCAATTCTTTTTTAATTTTTTTAAATTTTATTTTATTTTTATTTCATTTCTTTTCAGCGTAACAGAATCCATAGTTTTACAACACACCAAGTGCTCCATGCAATGCGTGCCCTCCCTAATACCCACCACCTGGCTCCCCCAACCTCCCACCCCCCGCCCCTTCAAAACCCTCAGGTTGTTTTTCAGAGCCCATAGTCTCTCATGGTTCATCTCCCCCCCAGTTTCCCTTAACTCCCTTCTCCTCTCCATCTCCCCATGTCCTCTCTTATTTCAATTTTAATATATAGAAAGAGTTCAACTTGTGGTACTACGATAAATATAATTCTTTTTTCTCTGACTAAATGAATATAAAGTTCACTAGTATTTGCAGATAATCCCTCCCTATCGTCTTGACCTTTCCTAAAGGTGTTTTAATTTCCTCTTTTTCATGGCTGATAATTTTGTCATTACTTTCATGAAATGCTTTTCCAAGACATAGTTTGGAAACTGATTAATAGTTATAGGTCATTTTCCACATTGCATTATCAGAAACTATGGTTGCACATTACAAACTATTGTTGCACATTACAGTGACAATAATAATGCTGAAAGACGTGGCAATGACATGTGACACTGGAAGAAGACTAATTAAAAGAGCATTTTATAATATGCTCCTTCCCAAATTCTTTCTATACAGAACTAATGAAACTTAAACATTATAAGCTACATACAAAAAAGGTATGCTATCTTCACCATAAGCTGATATAAATTATCAAGATTTCTTTAGATTTTATGTAAGATGAATTTTTAAAAATGCTTTCTTAATGCTTTCACATGATACAACATATGTAAAGTACTCTGTGCAGTAGTTTTGCCAATAGTGGGAGCTCAGAAATGCCTTTACTCCTATTTTCCTTTATTAAGCATAATAAGAGAAGTATTAAAAGCAAGAAAATTTCTATTTTATTACCTAGGAATCATTGATAGTTTAAAAAATGGTACCAAAAAATTCCTCTAAAATCAAGAACTTGACTACAATCCTCACGGAATGTAGGGAACAAGAGAGGTTACTGTAGCCATAGAGTGTCAAGGGTTATAAATACTATCAACTTAAGGAATGTTTTATCAATATACAGCACCTGGAGTTTTTAAGTAAATGGACTAGAGAATTTTCTTAAAATTTCATCTATGATTTTTAAAAATATTTTATATATAAGTGTGACATATTTTTAACTTCATTGCTAAATAGTTGAAGGCAAACTTCAAACCTGTGTATCTATCACTCAGGGCAACATAGTCCTATGCACATAGTTGACATCTGATAACACTACCAAACAAATACAATGAAATGACATATTTGCATACAGTGTTATATACCTAGAAATTTCTATTTAATGTATTCACTAATAAATGTACTTTGTGGACCCAAATTAATAAAATCATGTATGAAAGAGAAGAGATCACGACCAACACCAAGGAAATACAAACAATTTTAAGAATTTATTATGAGCAATTATATGCCAACAAATTAGGCAATCTGGAAGAAATGGATACATTCCTAGAAATTTATAAACTACCAAAACTGAAACAGGAGGAAATAGAAAAGGTGAACAGACCCATAACAAGCAAGGAAATTGAAGCAGTAATCAAAAATCTTGCAACAAACAAGAGCCCAGGGCTCAATGGCTTCCCAGGGGAACTTTACCTAATATTTAAAGAAGAGCTAATACCTAGTCTTTGGAAGCTGCTTCAAAAAACAGAAATGGAAAGAAAATTTCCCTACTCATTCTACGAGGCCAGCATTACTTTGATCCCAAAACCAGACAAAGACTTCACTAAAAAGGAGAATGATAGACCAATATCCCTGATGAACATGGATACAAAAATTCTCACCAAAATATTAGCCAATAGGATCCAACAGTACTTTAAAAAGGATTAGTCACCAAAGCTATATTCATCAAGACAGTATAGTACTGGCACAAAAACAGACACACAGATCAGTGGAAGAGAACAGAGAACCCAGAAATGACCCTCAACTCTCTGGTCAACTAATTTTCAACAAAGCAGGAAAGAACATCCAATGGAAAAAGGACAGCCTCTTCAACAAGTGGTTCTGGGAAAATTGGACAGCCATATACAGAAGAATGAAAGTGGAACATTTCCCTAAATCATACACAAAAATAAACTCAAAATTGGTGAAAGACCTAAAAGTGAGACACAAATCCATCAAAATCCTAGAGGAGAATACAGGCAGTAACCTCTTTGACCTTGGCCACAGCAACTTCTTGCTAGACACGTCTCTAAAGGCAGGGGAAACAAAAGCAAAAATGAACTATCGGGACTTCATCAAGATAAAAAGGTTCTGCACACCAAAGGAAGCAGCCAACAAAACTAAAGACAACCTATTTACCCCTAAAATACAGATGTAGTGAAAAGAAGGAACATGTGTACCCCAATGTTCATAGCAGCAATGGCCACAGTCGCCAAACTCTGGAAAGAGCCAAGATGCCCTTCAAATGGATAAAGAAGATATGGTCCATATATACAATGGAGTATTATGCCTCCATCAGAAAGGATGAATATCCAACTTTTGTATCAACATGGATGGGACTGGAGGAGATTATGCTAAGTGAAATAAGTCAAGCAGAGAAAGTCAATTATCATATGGTTTCACTTACTTGTGAAGCATAAGGAATAACATGGAGGACATTAGGAGATGGAAAGGAAAAGTGAATTGGGGGAAATCAGAGGGGGAGACAAACCATGAAAGACTGTGGACTCTGAGAAACAAACTGAAAGTTTTGGAGGGGAGAAAGGGGGGGGTTGGGAGAGCCTGGGGGGTATTAAGGAGGACATGTATTGCAGAGAGCACTGGGTGTGGTGCATAAAGGATGAATCTTGAACACTGAAAAAAATAAAATTAAATCAAACATAAATAAATAAATAAATAAATAAATAAATAAGGCAACCTATGGAATGTGAGAAGATATTTGCAAATGACATATCAGATAAAGGACTAGTATCCAAGATCTATAAGAACTTAAGAAACTCAACACCCAAAAACAAATAATCCAGTCAAGAAACAGGCAGAAGATATGAACAGATATTTCTCCAAAGAAGACTTACAAATGGCCAACAGACACTAAAATAAATGCTCAAAATCACGTGGTATCAGGGGAATACAAATCAAAACCACAATAAGATACCACCTTACATCAGTCTGAATGGCTAAAATTAACAAGTCAGGAAATAGTAAAGGTTGGTGAGGATGAGAAGAAAGGGGAACCCTCCTACACTGTTGGTGGGAATGCAAGCTGGTACAGCCACTCTGGCAAACAGTATGGAGGTTCCTCAAAAAGTTGAAAATAGAGCTACCCTACAACTCAGCAATTGCGTTACTAGGTATTTATCCCAAAGATACAAATGTAATGATCTGAAGGGACACGGACACCCCAATGTTTTTAACAGCAATGTCCACAATAGACAAATTATGGAAAGAGCCATGCTGACCATAGACAGATGAGTGGATAAAGAAGATATGGTATAGATACACACAATGGAATAGTATTCAGCCATCAGAAAGGATAATATTTACCATTTACATCAACCTGGATGGAACTGAGTGAAATAAGTCAATCAGAAAGACAAATATCATATGGTTTTACTCATATGTGGAATATAAGAAACGGTGCAAAGAACCAAAGGCAAAAGGAGGGAAAACTGAATGGGAAGTAATCAGAGAGGGAGACAAACCGTCAGAGACTCTTAACTATAGGAAACAAACTGAGGCTTGCTGGAGCGGAGGTGGGTGGGGGGATGAGATAACTGAGTGATGGGCTGTAGGATGGCATGTGATATGATGAGCATTGGGTGGCTGTATACAACTGATGAATTATTGACTTGTACATCTGAAACTAACGATGTCTTATACATTAGCTAATTGAATTTAAATAAAAATAAATAAATAAATAAATAAATAAATAAATAAAAGAACTCTGCTGGTAGAATCATTACCAAAAAAATGCATTTATCTTCCCTATGACCCTGCAATTGCACTACTGGATATTTACCCCAAAGATACAGATGTAGTGAAAAGAAGGGCCATCTGTACCCCAATGTTTATAGCAGCAATGGCCACGGTCGCCAAACTGTGGAAAGAACCAAGATGCCCTTCAACGGACGAATGGATAAGGAAGATGTGGTCCATATACACTATGGAGTATTATGCCTCCATCAGAAAGGATGAATACCCAACCTTTGCAGCAACATGGACGGGACTGGAAGAGATTATGCTGAGTGAAATAAGTCAAGCAGAGAGAGTCAATTATCATATGGTTTCGCTTATTTGTGGAGCATAAGGAATAACACGGAGGACATGGGGAGATGGAGAGGAGAAGGGAGTTGAGGGAAATTGGAAGGGAAGGTGAACCATGAGAGACTATGGACTCTGAAAAACAACCTGAGTGAGGGGTTTTGAAGGGGCGGGGGCTGGGAGGTTAGGGGAGCCAGGTGGTGGGTATTAAGGAGGGCACGTATTGCATGGAGCACTGGGTATGGTGAAAAAACAATGAATACTGTTACGCTGAAAAGAAAAAAAAATGCATTTATCTGGGCCACAATAATTTATAAATGTCACTAAACTATATGAGCTCTAAAGTTTTCTTAAAATGCCCCATAATTTTTCTAGCTTATATAAGAAGATTGCTTAGATGCCAACTTTGGAAATATGTGATGATCAAACCAAACAATGGTCAACTGAAGGGGAAGAAATATTATTATGAAATAAATATTTTTTAGGAAAGTCATGGTTTTCTTAAGAGCAAGAGAGCACCATGTTGATTTAAGACAAAAATACGAAGACAGAGGGTACATAATGTGAGAGAATGTAAATTCCTGTCTCAAAGTATAGACCAACATTGTAACAGTTAAAAATAATGAAAACACACAAGGGATCAGGATGACCACTCCCATACCACCCACAAGCCAACATCAGTGTGCTTCTCACAGGCATGTGGCAACATCAGGGTCCCCCCCCTCCCGAGGGCAGCTGGAGGGCTTCACTGCTCATCACCACTACTCTGATATCATCATCACTCACCACCTCCTTTCACAAAGTCAACAGGTTTCTCTCTCTTTCCTCATTTTGATCTCATCTCCCAGAGTCATAACCTAGGTCTCAGCATTAACAATAATTACTTTTAAATTCTGGATTTTAAGCACACATTTCCCAAGCTATCACCATCGATACACACCCACTGCGAATGAGCTGTCCCTATCAATTTTTCTTTTACCTACTTCCACACCCTTTCGATTCCAAGATCCATCATTATAAACACTGTCTTGCATCCCTCCCCGTCAATTTCTCCCCCTCCACCCGTGCTCAGCCCAGCTCACCTCAGACTCCCAATAGGTCCAACTCAAACAAGCTGACTGTGCCCATCTGATGAGAGGGGTAGAGTTTCCAACACCAAGCCATCGGTGGACCTAAGACCATGTACTTTTTTGTCTCTCTCATATTCTCCTGGATGAAATGTCTTTGTCCCTAAAGCCACTCTCTCCACTGATACACTGGGTCCCATTTGCTCTCAACTACTTAGTGACTTTTCCCCCCTGAAATTATTCCTCCTTTCTAGAACATCATTAATTTCTCTTTCTATGGATCATTGTCATCATCATAGGGATATCTCCCATCCTTAAAATAGAATCCCTTCACCATTTTTACCCCTTTAAGTCACCCCATCTTATGGGCTGCTGTTTGTAATGAATAGTTATCAATCATCCCTCTTAGTTATTTATCCAAATCATGTGACCAGAGTCAACACATGCCTGACCGCCATCCTCCCCTCCTCTGCTGGTGAAGGACACTCACAGGAGAGGAAAAAGGAATTAGGTTCTTCTCTCTTAATGGTAACTTGGAAGTGAGACAGATTTGTCTGAAATACAGAAAATTACCTGGAGAACGTAACACAAATCATGGTTCCATTTCTGTTGATATAAAAGTGTAAAATTCACCAGTTAAAAAGCAATCAAGATGGGAAATTAGAACAAAGAAAAAAAAATCAACAAACACCTTTTCATTGAGCAAGCCATGGTTGCTGGTTTCAAGGACTCTCGGACTCAGTTTACAAATATCTCAGTCACACCATACCTGTCTTGCTGATGCATTTCATGACTTAGGGCTTGTCATAAATTAAGTTCATTCTGTGGTTATAAACCAGAATTTATTTCTATGCAATGTTAACTGCCTGCCTAAAAACTTAAGTTCTTAGTCATAACAATTTATTTCAATAAACTGTCAAACTGAGTTTTCTTTATACATGTACTTCCTTTATTACCCTCTATTGTACTTTGCATATATAAAGTGCTCAATACATTTAATGCATGAGTAAATAAATTATCCAACCTATTACTTGGCAGTTAGCTCAGAATATATGCCTCCTTTGATAGAAAATGACTTCTCTCCCACAGAGCTGGTATCCAAGAAGACAGGACCAGGGCAGGACATAAGAGTGATGCCTTAAAATTTCTTCCTTGAACTCCTCTAACTTAATAAATAGAATTTTTAGTCAAAAAAGTTACTTCTCATTAGCACCTAAAAAGGACCAGGCAAGCAATATTCAGATGAGAATATTTATAAATATATTATGTATATGATCATTAAAAATCATAAAAGATATTAACTTTTAAAGTTGTTTTTCTTTCATCTCAGCTATTTTTTTTTCAAATATATTTAACTTAGCTTTAGTTCCATAGATAATAGTCTAGACCTCAGGAAAAGAGATGACGGAAACCTTAAGAATCGTTTTGGACAAAAATCTCTGGGGAAAGAAAATATTGCTTGTCTGCAGTAGGCTACTCCACTGAAGTCCAGGGACATTGGTGCTCATTGATTTTGCCTTCACCTGGGCAGATGCTGCCCACAAAACCTGATGCCTGGGCCTCTAATACAGGTGCCTCAAGCTGCTCTACTCAAGTTTCCAGAACAGGCTTTCATGCCGGCTCATGTTATTTACCGGCCACAAGGAATCTCACCTTTGCCAAACAAAAATGGATAATGGACCTATTTTGATTACAAGAAAAAACTCTTCACAGTAAGTTTTTATTAAATTTTCATCAAGGATTTGGGGATGCCATTTTATTTACTGTAATGTATTTTTGCTGTAAGCAGCTTATCCACTCTTTGAACTACATATAACGCTATCGCAGCTCAAGTGGCATTTCCTATTATCCAAATCCAACTGGTAGGTATTCCAGTCTCCCAGTTCTTTCTCCATTTTGGATTTTCTTCCCTGTTCTCTATACCCTCTGCCCATTCCTACCTCCATCTAATTCTATGCATGTACAGTAACCAATGTTAACAGTTTATTTTCTCCTACACTTGTCTACAGATGTTTATAAACACGGCAAACAACACAAAATATTTATTATTGACTTTTAAAAACAGGATAATATAAATTTTTCAAAGGTGTAATATATAGCTCTAATTCATTTTTATTAATAACTACATAAGAAGGATATAGTTTTATTTGAAAGATATATTTTTTCAATTCTTCATCGATCAATATTGTTCTCCTTTATTTCTATCCAAGATAATTTTGAAGTAAACATCCATATACATAAAATCTTATGGTCTAAATAACCCATTTCTATACTACATATGTCTAAGCATGACTAATCAGTTACTGAACACTGTAAATGCCAGTTCATAGCAACATACCATTTTAAACAAAGATTACAGCATTGCACATTCTCATACGGAGTAACAAAGAATGTGCATTTCCTCAAACTTTAACCTTAGTTAGATTATAATATATATTATTTTAAAATGTTTGTCTATTTGGCAGAACAAAGAAAATCATATTTTCATCTTGAATTTGTATCCCTGATTAGTAGAGTGGAAAACATTTCCATATGGTCATTGGTTTTTTCGCATTTTTCTTCAGTGAACTACTGTTCACATTTTTCGCCTAGTTTTCTATTCTGTTATTTCATTTTTTTTCTTTTTTTCCCATCAACATTAGGAAGCATTAATATATTAATTATATCAATACTTTGTCATATATTGGCACATATTTTCTCTTGGGCTATTTTTCCTACTATTTTATGTTGAATGTGTCCTTGTGATTCTGAACCCTCAGTTATGTCCTACAGAGAGAGCATTCTTTCCATTTTGGGCCAACTGGACACTACAGTGTTGAGAATGGTAAGATAAAATCTCTCTATTAAAATTTCCTTGTAACTCTCATAGATTTATACTTCCCACACGATCTTTAAAATAGTTTGATCCAGTTTTCCAAAGAAACAATCAGCCACAAGATCTTATTACAACAGCCTAAAGTTTATCTTAATTTGGGAGAGTAATATTATTATGATAACCACGCTTTTCTACATAGGATCATAGTATGCTTTGTCATTTATTCTTAATTACTTTATGTCTTTTGAAAAAATGTTACAGTTGTCATCAGATAGGTCTTGTCATTTTCTTATTAAATTTATTCCTCCTGTCTTACATTTTGTCCATACTCTATAAAGTTAGTGGTCCAGCAAGACTTCTAGATATATGAAAAAGAAACCGTGACATAAACCAACTTTAACAAAGGAGTATCTTGAGTACGGGAACTGGCAAGAATCTTTGCTCCTTTCTTCTATTTCCCCTCAAACATAATCAGCAAACAGGCATGAGTACACTTCTGGAAGCAAACTAATCCAGCAAGACAGCCTGTTCCCTACTTACTGACCATTTTCACAAACCAGATTATCCAATTAATCTATTCAACTTTCCTCTGTGTCCCTACTTAGCAGCATACTTCCTTCCCTGGTGACGCACATTTGGCTGACAGCATCACTGATCCCCTTGTCAGTGGATCCTCCCTCTGCTTCTCTGTTGATAGCCTGACCAATGCTATTCCTTATTCACACCCTCCAGTCATATAACCCCCCACACAGGATGCATTCTTAATTTTTTTAAGTTATGATTTATATTCTGGCACATGCTAAAAGAAGTGGAAAAAAATCTTGATTTTCCAGCATTCTTTGATTATTTACCGTAACCTTTTATTTACAAGAAACATGACTTTTAAGAAAATTGTTTTTTTAAATCCAAGACTTCAGATTTTCCTTACTTAGCCATTTATAAGGCCAAAGTAATGCTGGAGGAAGAACCACTCAGATTTCAATTCATTTTATAGGGAAAATTCTAAAATGCACTCTTCCAGATCCATCTCAGAAACACCAGAAAGACCAATTTCCCCTGACCCAACATAGTATTCATCTGCTGTTACCATACTAATATTTCATACTTCTGGATTTATTTTGGTTGTTGATTAGACTTTCTTTTTTCTTTCTTTCTTTTTTTTTTTTTTTACTTTATATTTCCTAAAGACCAATTATTTGGCCTCATACCTATAACTGTACTAAATCTACCAAAACTTCACCAGTAGGGATTTCTGACTATAAAGAGTTCTTTTCCCTGGTATGGAATATTTTTCAAGGAAAACTGCCTAAATCATGAATAAAAACTTGGTCAAAAGCAATTATAGTCCCATTTTAGTATTTTTATAAGAAATACCAACTTCTGCCAGAAAATCATGATTTCTTTCCATCATCATGAGTCATCCTTGTTCATCTGAAAGAACAATTTCTCGTACGTTCCCGTAAGTAGGTCACAAAAGTGGCATGTGTCTACCTGTTCTTTGACCGACGCGAGGATGGCAGAGGTGGTTTCTGTTTCAGAGCCATCCCCATTGGAGGTGGTCAGGCCAGGGCTCAGGGAGCTGGTCTTCTCTGAGGTTGACGAAGGCTGGTCTGGGACAGGCATAGCTCCTGCAATGCAAAAGGACATGCTTAATGCAATGGGAAGTGGCCACTGCACCCAGACATAACTATCAGGCAACTTTCCAAAGTACTCTTTGGAAAAAATGAAAATCATGAACTACATAGAAAGCGTCATTATAGAACAGGAAACAATACAAGTAACGGAACGGCTTCTCCTCTATCAACTCAAACAAATTCCAGGATCGATGCACAACTCTGTGTTTTATATTTGAGATAAGGGGAAGAGATAATACGCAAAAGTCACATAAGATAATAAGAAAGAGTAAAGAAATGAAGAAGTACTGAGTCTAAAAAAAAAAAAAAAAAAGGCCAGTTGAACTACCATTTTACTTCAGCCCAATTCATAAATGGACAGACACATACAGCTTAAAAACAGCATCCCGAAAGTTATTTTTTTCCTATTATCTTTCTCAAACAAGTAAGACCAGTAAGACTAAAGTATTTGCTACATGTATTACCTAGTGATGCTTATCAGCAGAGGAAATAATAATTAACGGAGGACAATTTTTACCAGGGCTCTACAAAATCACTCTTCAAGTAAAAGTCTGGGAGGAAAAAAAGTTGTTTTCTTGCCTAAAGCTATCACATTATATGTCCCTCCAGGAACCAGACTTATGTGAATGTTAAAAACTATTTCCTATTATACTGTAAATGGGCAGTCTGGGTTTTACAGTAAGCAACATAATTTCCATAGGAACCCCAGTGCTGTGATGTATTTGTTAATAGTTAATAATTTAGGGACACCTGGGTGGCTCAGTGGGTTAAGCTTCTGCCTTCGGCTCAGGTCATGATCTCAGGGTCCTAGGATCAAACCCCGCATTGGGCTCTCTGCTCAGTGGGGAGGCTGCCTCCCCCTCTCTCTCTGCCTGCCTCTCTGCCTACTTGTGATCTCTCTCTATCTCTCTCTGTCAAATAATAATAAAAATAAAATATTTTAAAAAATAAAAAAATAGTTAATTTAGGGTGATGCTAATTGAAAAGGGTTCTATTCTAGAATTATCCTTAAAGTATATGAAAAGATTGGTCATCTAATTTTCTCATGGGACATTCCAACTTAGTTTTGATTTGTTTTTGTCTTTTAAATAGTTGTTTTAAGGGGTGCCTGGGTGGCTCAGTGGGTTAAAGCCTCAACTTCGGCTCAGGTCATGATCCCGGGGTCCTGGGATAGAGCCCCGCATCAGGCTCTCTGCTCAGCAGGGGCCTGCTTCCCCCACTCTCTCTGCCTGCCTCTCTGCCTACTTGTGATCTCTATCTGTCAAATAAATAAATAAAATCTTAAAAAACAATAAATAGTTGTTTTAATAATATTACCAATGAGGATTAGAATAGCATTGGAAAGATAAATCTGTTACAAACAGAATTTATAGGAGGGTTGGGGAAAATAGTAAGCAGGATATGAGCAAAGAGTAAAGATCAAATTAAACATAGTAGAGCAAAATGCAACCTTGGCTAAAAAACAAAAGGTATTTTAGGACATGAATACCAACAGGATGAAAGAAAGTGATTTAAATAACTATGGTGGTAGGGTTGGGAACACAAGAAAGCACAGTTTCCTATTCAACTTGCTTTCATATGCTGTATTTGATTGAGCCTTGTAATTATAAGGATTTAGATAAACAGATTAACCAATGGTGTGCCCAGGTAACAGAGCCTGAAAGCCAAGCCCTTCTAATCAGGAAAGGTTTGAGAGATAGGGGGAAGGGGAACAAAGGCAGAAAGCAAGAAGGAAAGGCAGTCTTGGGTGCAGTGCTGCCCCCCTTCCCAATGCTGCTTCTCCACTTATATCCTTGTCAGTGGCTTCCAAAGGAGGCTCCCTCTACACAAGGACAGCCTGAAGCCATGAAAGGTGTCTTGCAGGTTCTCAGTCATTACTTTCACTTTCATGTTTCTAAATTTTACTGGGCTCACGTGAATCCAAATTCTGGACGAGTATTCTGGACAACCTGTTTTTTGACAAAGAAACTATATACAGTCCCAAAGTTATTTATATAATTGGGCCTAGAACTCAGGTTTTCTCCCTTTTTATTTCTATTTTAGAGTCCTTCGATGTGTCGGCCTATTTCCCATAATCTGGGCTGCTGCCTCATAAATGCTTAGTCTATACACCAAATTTTATAAAATGTTATTTGTTAAAAGAATGAGCATAACCTGTCATAATAAAATACGGGATTTAATATGCAATGAATCAAGGCATATCCTTGGGCACTGGACAACTCTGACCCACACACTCTAAGAAATGAGAAAGTCTGTTTATCTACCCCCCTTTCCCCTTCTGCAGTAACAGAACAAAAGTGAACGCTTCAGGGCTTAGCCCCCCATCCGGAGCTACTACTACACCCAAGGCAACCTCTATGAGTGAACGGAAATGACTTGGAATAATTCCCACGCCTCGTAATTTTTCACATCCAGACTTAACGATTGGCCATCCCTGTATATGAATGGGTCAGATGGCCCAACTCCCACTGCCGTTGTCTGAGCTCACAGCACAAGGAGAGAAGGAGAACCATGTGAAGGCCACAGAAGCAAGCCATGGGCTGCCCAATGGTAAGTGTGAAAAGCCGGAAGCTTTCTGACTTTGCAAGAAATGGAGAAGTACTTTAGTTTTCATTAGAATGAATCCACTAAGATCTGTAGTTAATCTGTGTGAAATCCAGGAAATCTGGAAAATGTAGGGAGACAAAAAAATAAAGAAGAGCAATCCTCAGTAATTCTGGCATCCCAGATATTTACTTAGGCATTTGGTATAGGTTTCTCTGATGGGATTTTTTTTTCTGATTTAACTCATTCTGTATAATAAGATTTACATGATGGAGTACTACTGAGGTAGTACTTTTTTTTATTTTGTTCAGCAACATATCATGAACTTTTTTTTAAAATTTATTTGAGAGAGAGAGAGTGTGTGTGAGTACGAGCGGACGGAGGGGCAGAGGAAGAGAGAGATGCAGACTCCCCGCTGAGCAGGGAGCCCACCAGCCAACGGGGGCTCAATCCCAGGACCCCAGGATCCTGACCTGAGCAGAAGGCAGACGCTTCACTGACTGAGCCACCCAGGCGCCTCAGCATGAATTATTTCTCATGTCAACAAGAATTATTCCACAGTTTAAAAACATAACCAAGTGCTCACTTGGGCAGCGCATATACTAAAAATGTAATCAATACCTAGTATTCACAATGTGTCATAATTTACATTATCTTTTGTCATTTTTCTTCCATTTTTATGGGGACATTTTCAATGAATTCCTAGATGTGGTGTTGGTGGAATGAGGAAGTGATGTGTATTTGAAACTCCGAGAGCCCAAGCAAATTTTCCTGCCTCCAAGCTGCTTCACCACATGGGCCCATCAGCACTGAGGTGAGAAGGTTCCCTCCCCACCCTGTTAACAGCACCGGCCCTCAGGATCCTCTCCTGCTTCACCAAATCGATATAGAAGAATTTGTCCTTTTGCTTTTGGATCTCTTTGGCAATGAGCAGAGCAGATGTTTTCCCGCAGATTCTCATGTCTCTTCATTCTCTTTAGACAACTACCGGGTACTAAGTCTTTCTCCCGCGATTGGATGCTAATTTGCTAATTCCTGAGCTGGAATTTGGACTTGGTAATACTGACATGCTCAGAAGCCTGAGCAGCTGTACTGACTCCTCCCTCCACCCCGGATCCCGCCCCTGCCCCAAATCCCTACTCTGAAACCCTAAGGCTGGCTCATTGTCACTGCTTTTGGACATAGGGCCTTTAGGGAGGTAATTAAGGTTAAATGCCTGTATCAGGGTGGGGTTTATAAGGCTGTTGTCCTTACAAAAAGAGGAAAAGACTCTTTCTCTCCCTCCTACAAGGACAGAGAGAGAAGCTGGCCCACAAAGAGTGTTCCCAGCAAAAGCATGCCAACCTGGCACTCTGATCTTCGACTTCTGGGCCTCCAAAACTGGGAGAAAAGACATTTCTGCTGTTGAAGTCCCTCTGGGTGTGGCATCCTACTATGGCAGCCTGGAAAGTCTACTGTAAGCAGGGCTGGTCTGGTCTCAGCTTCCCCATAAGGCAAGTACAGGGGGGCCCTGGGAACCGGTGGTAGCAAGACGCAGCAAGGGGGCCGGGGTTCCGGCCGGTCCAGCGCTCTGTTGACTCCTGCATCCGAGATGAACCACAGCTTCGGAGAAAGGCATGAGCTGCTGCAAGTCAGCAACCAGGAAAAATGAAAGCTTACATGTGGGTTGTGCCCCACCGATGTGAAGTAAGCCCGTAGGACAAATGCTCTCTTAAGAACCTCCCCTAGTGCTTTCACAGACGATGCAATAAGACATTAGAAAAGTTGGCTGGGATGATGCTAATAGCAAAGGCAGGTAGCCCCCCAATACAGAATGTCCTTCTCAATTTGAACTCTTATGTATGTGATAAGATTTCATGAGGTCCAAATAAATATTCAAAACCTTTATTTCCCAAACCTGAGTCACTGTAAACTTACATTAGACTTGGTAACATGTTAAAATCTTATGTGCACTTTAAAAAGCCAAACTCTCTTTCTTGCTCTCAATTCAAGGACTGAATTCAATGCTATATTTTATGAACTTCCATCACACAAAAAAGAAAGTGCAATTCTTATTTTATATTTTATAATTCAAATTTGTTCCTTCTTTGGCCACGTCTGCCCAGCAATAGGTAGCTTTGCCGGAGCTCATCAAGAACACATGACAATCAGTTAACCCCGGGCCATTGGAGGCTCCCTACTCCCCACTCTGTCCTTGGGATGTGTGTGGGCTTGCCTCCCCCACTTTCAGAAGCTGCTCTAAGAATATAGCCTTGAGGTAGAAATGTGGTGTTGAGGTTATCCATACTGGTATATGACTGAACCCGGTTAAGGCCGGGGTAAACTTTTAAGATCCCGGCCAGTGGCTGCGGAAATCTACTTGTCGTGTAACCACCCAAGCTGAACCTTGTAAATAAGTTCACTTACTTATTCAACCTGCCGCCTACCAATCTAGAGTGGTCTGCTTCTTTCTTCAGTCTCTCCCTGCCCTCTGAGGATGGAGGCCAGTTTGCAAACCAGCAGACTTTGATATCAGATGGCCAAAGTAAATTAACTGACGGACTCTGGTGTCACACAATCATCCAATTCAATGAGCTACCTAGCATTCTCCCGTCACCATTACTTTGACTTCCTCCTCCTCTCTAATTCAGTGATAATCTCCTTTGGCCCTGAGGAGGTCTTTCCCCCTCTTGAAGTCTTTCCTCCTCCCAATCCAAACCCATAACCTCTTATCCTTTCAACTGTCTTCGCATTCTATTATGCCCAGACCCTCACGCTCTGTTGTCACAGAGACCTGTTTCTTTCTTCTCCCAGGTTAGCAGGTCCCACCTACTTCAAAGTCCAGGATCTCCAAATCCCTTGCATACCATGGGACTCAATAAAGATTTGATTAGCTAGACTTGCATTCTCTAATATGGTAGCCTCTAGCAACACATGGCTATTTACACCTCAATAACATTAAAAAGCCAGTTTATTAGTTGCACTATTCACATTTCAAGTGCATAATGGCCACATGTGGCCAGGGGCTACTGTACTGGATAATTACAAAGGTAGAAATGTACAATTTGCATATTGTATTTCTACATGTATTTCTGCATACAATGTAGAAATGTACAAATGTAGAAAATTTTCATCATTGCAGAAAGTTCTATCGATCTATACCCAATAGTCTATTCCCGGGTGTAATCTTTCATCTGCAGGTTTACTCCTTGGCAGTAGGTCATGAGAAGGGGTCAGATCATAAATATATTTTGAAGGACGAACTGTCAGGATTACTAATAGGTATGCATGTGGTAGTAAGGCAAAGAGAGAAGAGTCCAGATGATTTCAGGGTTCGGTCCAAGTGACTGGCCATTAGCCAAAATGTTGACACTGAATAAAACCTGTTTCGGGTGATGGAAGATGACCTGGCATGCAAACTTACAACCCAAAACACATCTATCTGTGATGTTAAATTCTCGGCAGCTGAGACCAGCTCAAGTCGGAAGCCTGATATGAATTAGGCAATGTAAAGATTGATGACTTCTAAACACTGCTTATCACATCTTTTTCCCCCTTTTCCTTTTCTTTAGGCAGGTCCATTTTTATCTTTTTCTTCAGAGTTGCTAGAAACTCCTAGAATTCTTTTCCTCTTCCTTCAGCTTTAGCCAATGGCTTCTGCCCTGACCCTCGGACATTAACTTTCTTGACCCTCACACCAAACTAATAAACACCACGTATGTGTGGCCACATCTAGAGTTATCTCCTTCCCTCATGTATCCGCCCTCTTCAAGACAGTGCCCCTCCCTATTCTTGAGCCATTGTTCTAAAACACAAACGTATTAGTGCAATAGACTGACTTTAGGCTTTACCTCATCATTGGGCATCACTTTCATAATTTTCATAATTTTCCATTATAGTTGCACGCAAGTGAGTAAAGAAACTGGCCATGAGAATACCGCAGACATTACTGTCATTTATAACATATACATATGCGCATACATATATGTACATACCCATACACATATGTATATGTAGATATATAACACACACACATACATTTATGTATCCAATGTAATGTTTTAACATTGAATATAATTGAACATATGGAATTTTTATAACCTTCCACTCATTCTACAGGTGACATGAGTAAGATTATGATCTTGTGAAACTGTAGAAGTAAACATAAGCATATTATTCATATTAGGTTGCAGGGAATGTGCAGATTCGTATAAATTAGTGACGTGAAAAACAATAGCGAACACCTCATTTGTGTAATCACTCTGGTCTCCAAAACCGCAATTCTGTATTTGCAGCTATAGGATGTCGTGAATATCAAAACCCAACAACAGGCAGAGAAACAGACACAGCACTGTTGTCTCCCCGGTGCTCTCTTCACACCTCGAAGTATATCCATCTTTATTTCTTCCTTTTACAGAGAAATTTAAAATTACAGCTTGTCCTAATGATATGCAGGCTATAATAATTAATAGCTGTCAAAATTCAGTATAATTAGAGCAAAAGCTCAGTCTGTCTTAGTCTGTGTTCGATGCCCCACATCTAGCTCAGTCTCTACTATACAGCAGCCGTTAATAAATATTTGTTGAGGTAATATATGAACTATTAGTGTAAAATCAATAATGGTCTGTTAGCAGGGCATGTAACATCCAGTAAAATGGGCGCGGCATTAGGAGCATTTCTCTGAATGGTATTTGTTATGACACCTTTTAATTTCAACTCAGGAAAGCCGCTTTTTTGGAAACCTGATGGGGACTACTGTGTGGCTTGGCCTGAGCCGAATGCCCAAGAAGTTATATACCCTTGGGTTGCTGGCTCCTCGCGTCGGGGCATCAATCACACAGGATCTGCGGTTTCTGGGACTCGATGCTGGCAACTCACAACTTAAAATCAGAATCTGGCAATATTTATGGAAAGCACCATGCAAGGAAGAAGTCTTGAGTCATATTTAGAATATGCAACTACAAGGCAAAGCCAGGAGGTAGACACGTGCCCAATTCCATCTGACAGTTCGGCGGTGAGGGATGAGATGTTACTCACAGAATCAGAGACACGAGGTCACTTGTGGCTGTGGAGGAAGATATGATGACTGGGAGGAGAGACGTGGGATCTGAGAGTCAGAGTCTCATGTCCAACACAAGGGGATGATTGTTCTACCTGTGTGCTCAGAGAAGTGGGAACGGTAGAAAGTTCAACATAACCAGCGAGTCAGGAAATCCACTTCGTGCTGCTGCGTGAGCCATCAATCGTTGGGGAGGACGGGAGCAACCTAAACATCACCGCAGACTTAAGGCCCACCTGAATGTTATTCTTAGTGACATAAATTGTGTCTGGACATAAAGAGGAAGGCTCTGTAGAGACTACAGAGCAAGAAGGAAGAGGAGAGCTCATGTTTGGCGCAGACGCAGCAACAGCCGAGCTCTAACAAAATGAGGTCAGTGAGGACAGGAGACGGTCTTCTGGTGTCTCATGGTCCTGTCCCCTAAAGCGTGATCTCAGGCATTTTCATCGGCCCCATTATGACATTATATATGACATTATGTCAACAACTTATCGATCTTAAGATGTATGAAAAGCTGGGGCTTTTGGAAAAGGAGCCAGCAGGGGATGGTGAGTAGCTGTCCCTCCTGCCCCAGCCATGCTTACAACCTGTAGGTGGAGCAAGGGTGTGTACTGTGCCCCCCTAGAGCTGAGGTCAGATCCCAATGGGTAAGATACTAATAGTGGGATCTCACCTGCCAGAGATCAGGGTGCCCAAACCCGAGTGACGGGAACAGCTGAGAGAAGACAGTGGCTCGACTGGTCGACGTTGGAAAGGCAGAGGATTACTGGCAGAGAGAAAACAATCAGAATTAATCTATAAAGTGAGGTGTGAAGGGCAGGAAAGGCAGCACTGAGGCTGGTGTTCAGGGAACGTGAGGGACGAGCCTGGAAACACTGAGAGGGAGGGCGTTGGGGGTGGTTGCTCTGCTGTTGGGACTTAAAAATGCTTTCATTTGCAAGTGACAGAAAATCCATCCCAAATGGCTTAAAGGAAAAGGGGAGCAACAGTCACATTAAGAAGCATCCCAATTTCAAAAACATTAAAAGATTTTTAAAATCCCGGAAGACATATGATCATTATAGTTCATCATGATAAAGGCACTGCCTGAGGAAGCTTCACGTTACAAAGGTAACAGTGAGGAGGAAGGGTTTGATGTTGTTCAATTGCTTAAAAAGACTGCAGAGAAGAAGAAATGCAGGTGTGGGACGATGAAAATAGAAAGTTTCAAATTAATGCCTGTGGGTAACATATAATGTCAAAGTAGGAATATAGCTGGATGAAATTAATGGTGATGACAAAAACAATATAAAGTTTGGGGCTTGTCATCATTGAGAATCAGGGACCCACTTCCTAGCACCTCAGACACAACCAGGCTGTTTCCACCAGCCAGTTCCAAGGGTTTGCTTAAGCTGGAGGGACGTTTCTCCTTATGCCAGAGAAGGGAAGTCCGAGATTCTGCAATTACAGATCCATCACAGTAACAGTAAGCTGAAGGGAAACGGAAGCAGGCACAATACCTTAAATGTTGGTTCCTCCTGAATAAGAGGAAAAGTTCTAAAACATTCAATAATAAATGTTTGGTCGACTGATGATGATGGTCGACTGACTACTGTTCTGGCTGAAACTTCAAAGAAGCGTGCTTAGCACGGCTCCCAGGACAGCGCTGGTCACACACAGTGACTGCCCAGAACACACTGTCACTGCCAAATGCCCCAGCACTGGAGTCCCACCCGCCCCAACCCCACAGCTTCGGAAGCCTCACCACCATCTCCAACCCTGTGTCTTCGCAAGATGCTCAACGACAGCGTCCAAGCCTGCAGGTGAGAAAGTGCACCCCTCAGACATTCTCCCTAACAGACAATACTGGAAACGAAAATGCAGGTTTCCGTTTCATGTTCTACTACTTAATCACAGTGATATGACAAAAATCTGGCACCCCAAAAAAATCATGCTCAAGAGCCGGTCCACAACGATTTTACTATCGTGAATAACCAACGCTGACTGTCACCATCTATGAAACATACCTGCCACTTGACAATTTCTCAAGATGCCAGACCTCAACCACACGTTGTTTTGTTTTGTTTTTCCCAGAAGTACTATCAGTGGGCAGTCAGGGACAAAATCTTGCACTGTAAGGATCTGCACTCCTTAGAAAACATGTTTAATCCATCGAAGCAGGGCAACTGCCCATCAGTGTTTTAAATTTAATTCTAGAACAGAGCTTCAACTACTCCTACGCAACTTCAGTTGCTGTCACAGAGTTAGAAATCTTCTAAATAAATGTCTCTACTAGCCTTATAGGAAAAAAAAAATACAGAAAACAAAAACTGAATAGAGTCATAATAATTTTTGATAGTTACCAGGATATGTTGACATTTTTATGCACACATAAGAAATTTTGAAGTTTTACGTGATGTAGTCAGCTTACTACAACCTACACTTCAAGAAAAAAGTAAAGCTTTGATTAGAGAGTAAATCTAAATCACGTGTGTAAAGAGGCTTCCTGGCACTGGTGAAGGTTACGCAGCAAAGAACCTCTGATATTTCAGAATATATATTTATTAAATACACGTTGGGTTATTTTTCAGAGTCCATAGTGTCTCATGGTTCATCTTCCCCCTGAAAAATAACCTGAGGGTTTTGAAGGGGCGGGGGGTGGGAGGTTGGAGGAGCCTGGTGGTGGGTATTATGGAGGGCACGCATTGCATGGAGCACTGGGTGTGGTGTAAAACTACGAATTCTGTTACGCTGAAAAGAAATAAAAAAAAAATCTTTATAAAAAAAAATCTTTAAAAACTCAAAAAATAATAAATAAACTATCTTGAATATTTATGAAAAAAAATAAATACACGTTGGGAATTCAAATATGTTAGTATGTGCTTGATAAATAATTTTAAATAGATGAATGACTGTATATTATGAAAAAGTGACTATCAGTCCCTAGCTCTGTTTTTTTGTTTGTTTGTTTTGGTCATTTTGTTTCCTGTCTCACTAGTTTCTGTGAGTTAAGCATTTTTTGATGCCACATATAGGTGATAGTGTATCATGTTTGTCTTTCTCTATCTGACCTATTTCACTTAAATAATGTCTTTAAGCTTTTTTTCATGCTGTCAGAAATGACAGGATTCCCTTCTATCTCATGGCTGAATGTATTTTACACACACACACAGACACAAACACACCACATTTTCTCCATCCACTCATCCAAGTGTCCACTGATGGACACTGAAGTTGTTTGCATATCTTGGCTCCTGGAAGTTTATGCTGCAATGAATGTGGGAGTGATCTCTCCTCAAGATCCTACTTTCATTTTCTTTCAAAATGTACTCATAAGTGAAATTGCTGGGTCATATGGTAGTTCTATTTTTAATCTTGGGAAAAACTTCCATAACGTTTTCCATAGTGGCTGCACAAATTTACATTCCCAGCAACAGCACATAAAGGGTCCCTTTCTCCACATCTTTGCCAACACTTGTTATCTCTTATCTTCTCGATGATGGTCCTTCTAACAACGTGAGGGTTTGGTTTGCATTTCTCTGATGACTAATGATGCTGGCACCTTTTCATGTACCTGTTGGCCATTTGTATGTCTTATTTGGAAAAATGTGTATTTAGTTCTCCTGTCCATCAAATGACATTTTAAACTATAGAATTCATCAGACAAGGGGCATCTCTGTGGCTCAGTCGGTTATGTGTCTGCCTTCAGCTCAGGTCATGGTCCCAGGGTCCTGGGACTGGGCCCCACATCTGGTTTTCTGCTCAGTGGGGAGCCTGCTTCTCCCTGTCCCTTTGCCTCTCCCCTGTGCTCATAGGGTTTCTTGCTTGCTCTCTATCTCAAATAAATAAATGAAATCTTAAGAAAAAAAAAAAACACAAGAATCCATCACACAAGAAGCTGATTCCAACCACAGAGAAACACGAGTCATCTTTTACTCTATGACTTGCCAAGTGAGTGTTATACTTCCCTTATAGCACTTTATTCATTTTACTGCAATTGTAAATAAAATTCTTCCAGTCCATCAAATAGAAAAAGGAATTACTACTAACTTCATTTTACAAGTGGACAACAATGATTCTTGGAAAAAATAAAAATAGCAAATCCAGTTTCTGAAGATAGAAGTCAACAGTGGTCAAGGATTTTCACCTAAGCGTCTGACATTTTGTCATGTATTATTATTTTTTTATTAACATATAATTATTATTTGTTTCAGGGGTACAGGTCATATATTATTTCAATTAAACCTCGGGATTCTCAGTGTTTGAATGTAACAGTTCTTTTACATTGCAAATCTGATTATAAAACAACACTCATGAGTTTCAGGAAAGGTTTTTGTGGGTAATTTGGCTGCATCACTAAGATACTAATTACTTTTGAGGTCTTAAAAAGAGGGAGCCTTGTTCCTAAGGTATCCTGATGCCAACATCTTTTTTCTGGGTTGTGAAGTCCATCATCCCTTAGATCAAGCTTATTCTGATCTCTGAAGGCAATTTTCAACAAAGCTGTCTGAAAAGAAACTTCTCTGTTTCCACTTATTCTATATATCCATATCATATTTTAAATCTCAGATATGAGTACATAGGTCTGTTTGTAATGATATCATATTCTCGATCTAAAAACAGTAATATTTATCATTTTCAAGTCCATGTATATCATGTTTCTACTGTATTTTTTAAAATTATTTTTCTTTCACAATTTAATTATTATTCTAACTTTGAGAAAAAGTCTCTTTCGAGCACTGGGCTTCCCACCTCTCACTTTCTTCTTTTTCCTTTTTCTAAATATTTACAACATCTCCCACAAGCAGCAGGCACCACTCTCTAATACACAAGTTGTTCCTTAATGAGAGGTCGAAAATTTTAATATTTAGTTATAAAATTAGTCAATTATAAGAGCTCAGATATATAAATCAACGTAAAGAAAATAAGCATAACCCTTCTATAAAGAAACTGAAGTTCTGTGTCCAGACAGAAAAATAAAATTTCTGCCAATTAGGTAGGAAGCCTCTACTTTTTAATGTGTCAGTATTTTGGTGTTGTTATTGATCTTTCTGGATGGAGAAGTCCAAAAGTAAGCTGGATTATAATCTATTTTCTTACGTGTCTATTTTGTTGATGAACTTTCGTGATCTCTAAAAGATGAAATTTCAATTAATTAAGGATATTATTATTTTAAAAGGAGAAAAAGTCTTAAAGACCTAATATAAAAACCTTAGTGGGGTGCTTGAGTGGCTCACTCAGTTAAGCCACCAGCTCAGCTCAGGTCATGATCTTAGGGTTGGGCTCCAGGCTCAGTACAGAGTCTGCTTGAGATTCTGTCCATTTCTCTTCCTCTGCCCCATCCCTGCTCACTCCCTAAATAAATAAACAAACAAACAAACAAATAAAATCTTTTTAAAAAGATGAAACAAAAACAAAACAGAACAAAAACCCTTAGCAACCTGCAGGGATTATTAAAAACACAATAAAAAGCACTTGAGAGTGAGGTTTTTTTTAATACAAACATTCAAGGGTCTTAAGAAAACAATATTCAAAGATATATCAACATGATATTTGATAAAAATCTCAATTATCTAAAAACTGTTTAAGTATATAAAATTTGGTTAGAAAAACCCTATATTTACCTTTCTTACAATAAAGTATTTCTTAGGTGAAAAACAATAAAAAATGAAGAACTGTGTCATACCAGTCTTCACAGGTGTACAAAAGAATAGTGTCTATGCATATAGGGTTGTAACAAATCAGGTAACAGCTATGGCAGCATATTTAAAAATTTAAGTTACAACTGAACAAATTTTTTTTTACAAGACAATATAATAATAATAATTGTGTACTTCCTATGTGATCTTCTAGGCTCTTAAGCATCACTAACACAACTAATACAACTTTGTGCTGCACTTCTATTATTATCCCCATTTTGCAGATAATGAAACAGGTCCAGAGAGGTGAACTTTCCCTAAGTAACAGGGGAAGAACTACTGTTTAAAGCCCCACAGTCTGTGGTTCTCAATCACTATGTGCTGCTCATCTGCAGAACATCTTTTAATACTGATACCATTTTAGAAAATAATTCATTAATTTAGAAATATTTCACTGACCGAAATGTGGGCCAGGCTCAGTACTAGGCATTGAGTTTAGGATGCAAATGATAAATAGGAAGACGAAGAGGAGTCTTGGGGAAAATAATGAATATAGAAGTTGGATCTAAAGTGTCTGTCCTTATGTGGCAAATATACACAACGGAATATTACTCAGCCATAAAGAAGAGTGAGCTCTTGCTATTTGCAACAGTGTGGATGGACCTGGAAGGTCTAATGCTAAGTGAAATAAGTCAGTCAGAGAAATGTCATAGGATTTCACTCACATGTAACATTTAAGAAATGTCATAGGATTTCACTCACATGTAACATTTAAGAAACAAAACAAATAAACAAAGGAAAAAGAGACCAAAAAACCCAGACTCTTAAATACAGAGAACAAACTGATGGTTGCAAGAGGGGAGGTGGGTGGAGGGAGGGGTGAGACAGATAAAGGGGATTAAGAGGTACAAACTTCAATACATAAATAAGTTACAACATAAATAAGTCACGGAGATGAAAGATACAGAATAGACAACACAGATGAAGATTGTAATAACCTTGTTCAGTAACAGATAGGACTATTCTTATGGGGGTAACCACAGAGCAAGGGATAGAATGGCTGAGCCACTATGTTGTATACCTAAAACGAATGTAACCCTGCATGTTAATTATACCTCAATTTTAAAAAAACACACAAAAAAATAAAATGTGGATTTGTTGTAAAAAGGGAAGTTTGTGAGTCAGGATGCCTTCAGAGGCTTATTTTGGTGTCCAGTGTCAATGACAATGACCAGCACGCATTCAGGAGCTATTTTAAGCGGCTCCATTTTGTCCTATCCTGACCGGCTCCCGCTGTACCTGTGGTCACCTGTCCACTGCACAAGGCCCTCCTTGTGACTGGGGCCCTCCGGCCCTCACCAGAAGCTAGCTATGTTGTCTCCAAATCCACTCATTCGAGTTTAACTTGTGATTATATTATTTAATTAAACATATGTAGACCAAAAAGATATAAATTGCATCAAGAATAATTTCTTGATTTTTTCTTTAACACTTTGTGAAACTCCTTTACAGTAACCCATTTTTAAAAATATTTTATTTATTAGAGAGAGAGAGAGAGAGAAAGCATGAGCCGGGGGAGGGGCAGAGGGAAAAAGACAAGCAGACCCCTTTCTGAGTGGGGAACTTGATGTGGGACTCAATCCCAGGACCAAAGGATCATGACCTGAGCCAAAGGCAGACAATTAACTTTAGAATGAGCCACCCAGGTGCCCCCCAGTAACCCATTTTAAAAAGCTATGGAATTAATTGTAGATGAGATGATTACAAAGGGCTAGGGAAAAATTATAAACACATAGAAGATTTCTTTCTTCAAAATGCTTTGCAGATGTCTTAAAGATTCCTTCCTTACTTTAAAAAAATGGAAAGGGGAAATCCTGGAGGATGCAAGGAGGACAGACTAGGGTAGGGAAGGACACTATAAGAATGTTTTCTTATCGCTCTGACACGCAGACCCATATTTAAATCAATGATCTAGGTTCTATAAGGTTAGTGAACACTGGTACAATTAAATTGAAAACAAATGAATACAGCTTTAAATAGTTTTAAAAAAAATGATTCCCTATTTTAAATGATTTCTCTTTACTGACTGTTCTCAATCTGTTGATTAAAAGAGTTTTTACCAACCAGTGTCTCAGTACTTATTTGTTGAATGAGTGAATGAATGAATGAATGAGTGAGTAAGTAAGTAAATTGATCAATCTTAACCCATCCATTATTTAGTTGGTCCTTACAATTTATGAGCATTTGCTTTGCCTGGAATCATTTACTTACTGGATCAATTAGTCATTTATTAACTTAAGAAACAAGAGGCTACTGAGACTTGTTGATGTCAGGAATTCCACCAAAGAAAACGATGCTGGATTTTGAAAGAACCTTTGTTTTGCATGGGTTCCGCCTCTGGTCCCTCGTGACTTTATGTCTGCTCATGGCATTGTATGAGGCAATGCAGACTGATAGCCTGCTTTTATGAAACAGTAAGTACTCTAAGCACGATCCTAAATTTAAATTATACAAGTGACTGAATTTCAATTTAGAATAACAAATCTACACATCATCTTATTGGAAAATCATTATCTAATTTCTGTGTACCACACATATAATTTGCACAATTGAGAAAAAAATGTCTCTCAATTAACTGTTAAAAAAAAAAAAAACCTTCTGTGAACTTTGAACACAGGATTAAAGTCCCATTTAATTCATCCCATACTGAATGAATTAAACAAAACAGGATGAAGATCATTAATCAAAAATTAATTTATAGGGATGCCTGGGTGGCTCAGTCAGAGAAGTGTCTGCCTTTGGCTCAGATGATGATCCCAAGGTCCTGGGATCGAGCCCCATGTTGGACTCCCTGCTCAGCGGGGAGCCCGCCTCTCCCTCTGCTTGCTGCTCCCCATGCTTGGGCTCATTCTCTGTCTTTCTGACAAATAAATAAAATCTTTAAAAAGAATAATCGTAGATTTTATTTTTAAGAGTATAAAATACTGAGTTGTGCTTTAATCACTGGATAGGTAACTAGAGAAAACTGAAAATAAAGTATGGAATCTCAATCTTATATATTTGAATTTGTATCATACCGCACGGATACATAAAGTCAAGTTGTTAGAGTCATGACATAATGACTTAGGAACAACCAACCTCAGATGGATGATGAGCTTTGTCTGAATACAAGAAACTGCCTTTTACCTCACCAAGCTGCCTTTTCAACATGTACAGGGTCTAAAACCCAGGTCTCCAACAGACAGTTTTATACCGCCCCACCAAAAAAAATTGTAGCTGATACTGGTCACCAAGAAATCCTCTAATTTAAATTTTAAATTGACCACATGGCTTGACATCATAGGCAAATTCAGAAAACTGGTCTCTCCCAAGATTAGAAAAATGTGGGAACTAAGACATCGAGGGACAGACTCACAAAGGGAGTTAAGTGGTCCTGGTCAACTCAATAACAGGAAAAACGCTGTTATCCGCACCATATGTGACTTTTTTTTTTTTGGTGGTGAAAAAAATTATATTTAAAGTTAGCCACCTGGACTCAGTTTAGATGATCCCAATTTTGTTGGAAACATCCAAAACACCATAGTTAGGGGCCAGGTGAACATCTGCCTTCTTCTCTCCGTAAGGCCTGATCAAGGTGTTGACCTTGGCCACATCAGTGTCCTAGAGCTTCTTCACAGCCTGTCTGATCTGGTGCTTGTTGGCCTTGACATCCACAGTGAATACAAGTGTGCTGTTGTCTTCTGTGTTCTTCATGGCTGACTCAGTAGCCGGGGGGAACTTGACAACGGCTAGTGATCGTGCTTGTTTCTCCTGGGGGTGCTCTTTCGAGGCTTATTTGGGCTGCCTTTGGAGATGCAGAGTCTTGGGTTGTCGGAACACAGCTGCCCTGCGGATCTTCTCTTTCTTGTGACTGTGGAAGCCTTTCAGCACCGCTTTCTTGGCCTTCAAAGCCTTTGCTTTGGCTTCCGCTTTGGGAAGGGCAGGGGGCTCCCTCTTAGCTTTCAGCGCCATCTTCATAAAAGGGATCGCATATGTGACTTCTAATATGTTTAATGCTTTTTTGTTATGTGGAAGATAAAATGCACCTTTAAAAATGAAAACAGGTATACATGTCTTTGTTGGGATAGCTTGGTGAAATCTCAATTTCACGTCCCCAATTCTGGAGCCCCCCTGGAACAAGGACATTCATTCTACACGTTCTTCTTGGCATGTGGCAAAAAGTACGGAGGCATAGGAGCAGCCCTTGAGGAAGCAGCCCAAGGGAGAGCCAGGTCTCTTCGCAGATAAATTTTATAAATGGGAGAGTAATGAGGCATATAGGAATTAAGTAACATTTTCAAGGTCAGACCCTGAGACTTTAATAGAGCAGAAATGAAACCATAAGTTTTGGCTATTAGATACATACTGTAAAGTCCAGAGCAAGCTCCCAGTCTTCCACTCTTGCACAATGAACCAAAAGGCAGTATCTGACACGATGCAACCCTCGTAAGTACACTATGAAACACTTGCTTATCCAAGACATGAAATGATCCAAAAAAGAATTATTTCAAGAAGTAAATGGAAGGCGAAATAAAGGTGCATTACTATTTCCAAATGACAGCTTGCTTTAAGATAAATGACAGTGTTCAAACGTGTTTCTCCTTTGATTGCTTTTATTCCTGTACTTTGCAATGACCTTGTGAATTTAATGTAGAGTATCAGAAATTACGAGTCCAGCAGTCCTGGAATGACCAGGAGCAAGTCCACAGAGGAAGTAGAGTCAACTCCAGACACTGCCCTGTGTCACATTCTCTCCTGCTTATCTGTGAATCTGAAATCACACATTTGGATTTGCGAAAGGAAGGGAATTCATCAACTGAACCATGTCTGGACAACTGTTCTTAACCTAGGGTACAGAAGCTCTTTCTACTGGCTGTTAGTAAAGGCTCATAAAAGGCAACAGAAATGAGAGAAATGCACTTCCTAGAGCTATTATGCTCTGCCCCATTGCCCAAGCCAAAGCAATCCTATGCAAACAAGTAAACTGATTAAAAATCCTTTAGGCCATTTCATTGCTGGAGGGTAGCTGTTCTGTACAAGTTATTTGGCTTATTAACATCCCAACGATCTATGGGTCAAAGGACTACGGCAACTTTTTTGTAGAAGAAACAGAAGGAATGCTGACTTAGCTTTAATTGTCTGCCGAACTTGGCCAATTGCCGTTACAAAAGCTTCCAAAGTGAGAAATAAAGTAGAAGGCAATGACTTACTTGAGTGCTATTTGAAACATTTCATAATGGCAAATTTACTAACCTAACTTCAGACACCCTCACTGCAAGAATAAACATATTTAGAATGTACTTTTGGTGATAAAAATACACAAACACAATGATCTTCAACATGTGTAATGAAAATCTACTGTCTTTGTCTCTTTAGCCCTTCTCTCTGCTTTTGTTAACTGAACTTTGATTTTCCTGGAGGGAATTATCCATCTTAGGTTGTGTGAAATTCCTGGGTTCACAATCAAGGGTTCCCACCGATGGTAAGTGAAGTAATGGCCCCCCAAATGGTCCATGTTCCAATTCCCCCAAACTTGTGAGTATGTTACATTACATGGCAGAGGGATCCATGGAGATGGATGTCAGGTTGCCTTTCATTGGTCAGATTATCCTGCATCACCTTGGTGAACCCAGTATAATCGCAAGGATCCTTATTAATGGAAGAGGGAGACACGAAAGTAAGAGTCAAAGAAGAGATAGAACAATAGAAAAAGATGAAATGATGTGACTGCTGGCTTTGAGGATGTGAGGGGGCCACAAGGCATGCGATATGGGTAGCTTCTAGAAGTAGAAAAGGTCAGGAAATGGATTCTCTTCTAGGAGCCTCCAGAGCCAATGGAGCTCTATCAACACCTCCATTTTAGACTCCTGACTTCCAAAATTACAGAATATTAAATTTGTGTTGGTTTTAGCCATGAAATTTGTGGTAACTTGTTACAGCAGCCATAAGAAACTAACATACCACATGCTTTTTTGGCCAATTGTGGAAATGTCTCTAATCTAATGGGCTCCTCTTGGGGTAGAAACAAGGATAGAAAACAGTTGAATTTTATGCTGTCACTGGGGTCACTCTAAAGTCACTGTGTACTAGTCCCTGGTGCTTATTATATTCCTAGAGTTCTCCTTGATCCTAACCTTCTTAAACCCTGGCTTTTGGATGTTTCCTTTTCTTTTAGGGCATCTCATATAGTTCCAACAAATGCTTCCTTTCTTAAAATAAACCAGTGGTTCTTTGACTAGCAATCAATGATCCTGACACCTTTCATTCAGTCAGCTGCTTAACCTGGTTGTAGCAATACCACTGGTTGACGGTGCAATGGCAAATGTATTTTCCAAGGGCCAGACACTGTGCTAGGCACTGAGGCTCAAGAAGTCAACAAGAAAAGCAGTTTGTACACAAAGTGCTTACCATCTAGTAGCCAACATGGCAGAGCCAATTCATATAAATAAAAGTCATATTCATACTAAGGAAAAACATGTCCTGATAAAAATCAAGGAATATCATCCAACTGGCAGAAACCAAGACTGT
>PISX010005034.1:0-113108 GCA_004024625.1 Mellivora capensis | reverse complement strand
GGCACACTCAGGGGCCCCAAGTATAAGTATATGATAAACTGTGCAAACAGGGGTGGGGAAATCTAGCTGTTTACTCCAACAGTTCAGTGTCCCAGATGATGGAAGCCAGCTGCAGTCCTGCTTCTGGGAAGACGAGCCCAAAGGCTACCGTGTTCAGTTGAAGCGGAGTCACACTGGCTTTCCACTGAGAACAGACCACGTATTTCCTTTGCCACTTCCATGCCTCCTTGGATTGTCATGTGGAGGGACAGGCCATCATGCTGCAGGGAGGCGGTTGTTAGCAAGCACCAGCCAACATCTGGCTCCTTGTGCTTCCTGTTTGACTGGCGCGTGCAGATCTTGAGGAATGTATTTATCAAAGATGGCTTTAACTTGGAGCACCTGGGTGGCTCAGTTGTTAAGGTTAAGCATCTGCCTTTGGCTCAGGTCATGATTCCAGCGTCCTGGGATCAAGCCCCGTATTGGGCTCAGTGGGTTAAGCTTCTGGCTCCGGTCATGATCTCAGGGTCCTGGGATCTAGCTCCGCGTCAGGCTGTCTGCTCGGCGGGGAGCCTTCTTCCTGCTTCACCTACCACCTGCCTCTCTGCCTACTTGGGATCTCTGTCAAATAAGTAAATAAAATCTTTTTTAAAAGATGGCTTTGGGACGCCTGGGTGGCTCAGTTGGTTAAGCAGCTGCCTTCGGCTCAGGTCATGATCCCAGCGTCCTGGGATCGAGTCCCACATCGGGCTCCTTGCTTGGTTGGGAACCTGCTTCTCCCTCTGCCTCTGCCTGCCACTCTGTATGCCTGTGCTTGCTTGCTCTCTCCCTCTCTCTGACAAATAAATAAATTTAAAAAAATTAAAAGATGGCTTTAACTTTTAAAATGTTCCTTTCTAGTTCTGGTTAGTCTTTTTAGATTAAAAAAAAAAAAAAGAATGTGTCTGTGTTGCTTGGCTTACTCCATAGATACAAAGCATATCAGTTCCTTCGGGTATCTCAACCCCTTGTAAACTGGCAGCTCTGGGATATGTTTTAAAATCTGGCAGTGGGGACGCCTGGGTGGCTCAGCTGGTTAAGCGGCTGCCTTTGGCTCAGGTCATGATCCCAGCATCCTGGGATCGAGTCCCACATTGGGCTCCTTGCTTGGCAGGGAGCCTGCTTCTCCCTCTGCCTGCCACTCTGTCTGCCTGTGCTCGCTCTCTCTCTCCCTCTCTCTCTGGCAAATAAATAAATTAAAATCTGGCAGTGGTGTTTGTTTTTCCCTCTGTAGTAGAAAGGGAGGGAATTGCTGATGTAATGCATGTCAGAGCACTTGAAGTAAATCTGTTTTCCGGTGGCAAGGCATGATCCCACCTGCCTTGCCTGCCTCCCCATGAGAGGCCGATTTCAGCCGTGTCCAGCCTTCTCCAAGTGTCAAGAGTACAAAGGATCCCTCAGCTGCTGAAAAGCAGAGGCTGCAAGCATTTCTGGTGGTTTATCATAGGGTATGTTATCTCTCTACAGCTAAAACAACAGGTTCCTAAGAACAAGCATCAGAAATATTTTGCATGTATTTTCAGTAGAGCCATAAAAAAGTTATTCACTCGTTTAGAAAGATGTGACGATTTATGCGCAGTGATAAAATTGTTTAAATGATTACTTTTCTTTTCTTTTTTTGGGGGGGTGAGGTTTGGAGGCAGAGAGAGCATCTTAAGCAGGTGCACACACAGCGCAGAGCCTGATGCAGGGCTCCATCTCAGGACCCTGAGACGATGACCTGAGCCAAAATCAGGAGTAGGACACAAGTGTCTGAGCCACCCAGATGCCCCAAATGATTACTTTAAAAAAAAAGATGTTATTTATTAATTTGTGAGAGAGAACAAAAGCATGAGCAGGGGTAGGGGGAACGCAGAGGGAGAGAGAGAAGCAGGCTCCTAGCTGAGCAGGGAGCTCAACAGGGGACTCCATCCCAGGACCCTGGGATCATGACCTGAGCCAAAGGCAGACACTTAACCAACTGAGCCACCCAGGTGCCCCAAATGATTACTTCTCCTAATTATAAGCATTGATGAAAGAAATGACCGAATACTTCCAATGTATGCAATGTACATGATCGACAAATTAGCAAGAAAACAGTTAATACACCAGTAGTAAAGTGTAGAGAATAGGCAATTTTTTAAAAAAAGAAATACAAAAATCAAATAAAAATATGAAAAGATTTTAAATATTGCCAGTAAGGCATGAATATAAAAGCACACATTTTTAAGCATCAGCGTGGCAGAGATGAAATAAACCCAAAGTCCTCAGTGTTAGAGAGGAGCTGCAAATGTGCCTTCTCACCCGCTGTCAGAGGGAGTCACGGGTACTATGCCTTTGTAAGGGTGTTTGCCAATATATGATGCAATTTAGAAGGTGCTCACACATCGTTTGACATGGAGGTTTCCTTCATCCAGGACGGTTCACTGCAACATTTTTTGTTTCATGTGACCATCCATGGAGAGCCCACAACCTGGTTCTCTCTGATTCGTGAGTCACCAGACTCAGGTCTTATAGTGCAGCCCACGTGGCTGTGCTGGTGATTGAAAGGACACCTCATTTGCCCTGGGCAGAGTGATCACGGATTCTAGAGGAGGGACCCTAACATGTTGTGGGGAGAAACCCTTGTCATTGCCCTCAGGCATTAGCAACTGGCACAGGTCCATCCCGGCAAGTCTGTGGAGGAAGACTGGCCCATATGGCTGATGTCCCCAGGGCTCCAGTGGGGACTCTGAGATCGTCCTGGAAGTCTTTACCCGGGACCGATCAGGTTTCTCCCACTATAGCTGGCAGCAGCAGGGGCTAGAGATTGTCTGGGCTTGGGGCTCCCTTTTTTCACTCCTCTGCCACTTTGTTAAGGCTTTGTGTTCAGAGACAATGGCCTTGTCCCTCTGCTCCCTCTGGAACCTGGACCAGGATGGACCAGCCACATGGGAGACCACAAGTGAGCCCTCACAGCAGCAGCTCTTGCTCTGAGCCTTACTGTGTCTCCATGCGCAAGTGCCATTGGATGCTGGGAGGAGTCGGGGGGGGGGCGTGCAGTTGGGGTGTGGACTGTCCTTTTGTAAGAGGCAGCATTTTGACTTAGACCTATTTACATATACTTTGCATCAATTTGCATACCAGCCTCTGATAACTAGCTCTAAATACTCTTCTGGGACTTCAGCTGGTTAGTGCCGCTAACCACTGTGGTAGCCAGGCCTGGTATTAAGGGCATTACACACATGAAAACCTGAAAAGGTTTGTGAAAACATAATCATGAATGTGGTAAATCAGCCCAGGCCCCTCACGGATGCAGGGGCTTCTTAGCCTGATTCCTTATGCTGGGGTGAGAGCGCATTCAACACTTTTGAGGGAGAGTGTGCCTTTCTAGCACTCAGCTGATCAACCCTACCCTGGAAAATCAAGGAAGGAAAAAAAACCTAACATTTTTTTACTATCTTTCATTTAATCAGCACTGTGCTAATGGTATCAGTTATTATTTCACACTTTTTCTGTTATTTGACATGAAATCTACATAGTTTGTGAAGTTGGTTGGTGATGAGAAGAACACATAGAAAAGATGGTGGAGGGTTGCCCATAGGATTTGCAGTGTCCAACCTGCGTCCTTGCACACCATTCAGCTCTCAGATGAGCTTTTCCTCCTTTTCACCTTTCTCAGCCTTCATCGTGGAGTGACCAGTCACAGTCTGCCTCACTTGAGAATGGAAAGTTGGGAGGTGGGGTTGACAGTGGGACAGGTACACCTGCACAGTCCCCTACCTTGTGTCGATTCCCATTTGTGGGTTCCACTGGGTGTTGACATTATTCTGGACTTTACCGAAACAATGTACATCTGGCTTTTAATCGCTTTTTGGGAAATTTTACCCCCTTCAGAATTTAGACAGGGAAGAGGAGGGATCTGTTCTCAAACAATAAAAGAGACCATGCTACCTTTTGCAGGTCCCATTAGAATTCTGAACTCTTTTAGGGCTCCCAGACTCAATTCCAATGTGTGGGTGGATCCCCTCCCACACCACCAAAAAAATTCTCAGGCAATTCATTGAGAATTCAATGCAATTCTGATGTTATCTACCAGAAGATAGCATCAGATCCCATAGGTGAAGGGTTCATTCCGTTGTCCAAGACTGCCTCCCACCTCCCGCTTCAGATGCCAGGTGCAAGCCCCAGACTGTTGTTACCAGTGCCTCTAACCAGCCACTACAGATTGGACGTTCCTGTGACCCCTCCTCTGCTTTAATTTACTAGAGTGGCACACAGAACTCAGGGACACACAACCTTACATTTACCATTTTATTAAGGGATAAAGGATATAAATCAATAGCCAGATGAAGAGACACCTAGGGCAAGGTCCTAAACAAAGAAGCTTCCGTCTTCATGGAGCTTGGTGCCCAAAATGGTGGCACATGGAAGCAGTCTAATTTCCCAAGTGAGGAAGCTCTTTAAAAGAAAAGAAAAAAGTCTCAAAGGCTATTTTCTTCAGTTTTTGTGGAAGTGTCATTGCATAGACATGATTGGCTAAGTCATTGGCCATTGGCTGATTCAACCTCTAGCTCCTCTCCCCTCCCTGGAGATGAGACTAAAAATTTCAACCCTTTGATCACATGGTTGGTCCTTCTGCCAGCCAGCCCCCTGCCCTTGGGTGGGGTCCAAAAATAACAAGACACCAATTTCACATTTATGGCTCTGCAGCAGTTTTAGGAACTATGGAAATAGACCAAATATATCTGAGAAATATGACCAAATATATATTTCTCATAAATTATTATTTTGCATGATCTTAATAGATCCTTAAAGGACTCAATTTATATCTTTTATATTTATTGTTGTTAAGTCAGACATTTATACTAGAGACCAGGAGAGGGCAGCATTAATAAGTACCCCCCCCAATCAAGTTTTAGGAGAATAAATTGAGAAGAGACTACATATTTGCTTTCTTTGCTTTCTTTTTTTTTCAAGGGTGTAGGAAAATGTTTTAATTTTAGCAGGAGACTACTCATTCTCTCTCCCTCTCATCCCTTCTTCCTAATCCACTGTGAGCAAAGCTATTTGAGAACAGAGAGAGTAGGGTGTGGTTTTGCAGAGCAGTGCTGCTGCTATTAGTTTTGAACATCAAGATATAAAGGAAGGAGGTCTCCATGTTTCTTTTCTTTTTAACATTAAGGACTTTGACTCAGGCTCTTTAGCATTGTCATGTCATGAAAGGTTAACAGCTCGAGACTCAGGAGACCCAGGTTCTGGCTGTGCTCTATTCTGAGAGCTCCCATATACCAATGGGAAACCTCTGCCTCAGTTTCCTAAGCTGATCCTGCTGGTCCTTCATACCTCTGGCATAGTCTAAGTCTACACATTTTCATTAGTGTTGATTTGTAGTTTCGAACCGTAACTGAAGACAGTGTATTTATGGTGTCCTAGTGCTGCCTATTTCTTACCTGTTGGCTCTTAAGACATGGCATATATTGAGTTAGGAATCCTTTTATAGTAAGAATGACTTCAAAAGTATTCTCCTGGTGAATATCTTTTCCACTTTTCAAGTCCTAGAACTTCTGCTCTGTGATCTATCAACAATAAGGACATTTACTTACTGCATATGGGCTATTTTATGCTAAAGAGCTCTTCTCCCCCCCACCCCAGACATTACCTTATAAAATTTACCGACCCATTTTTGCTCTGGAGGGCCGCCATGGTGAAATCCACCATCCTTGACCTTAAACAGAGGAAGTGCCCTGGCTGAGAAGTTAACAAGAGGAAGGGAAATCTCTAGTGCTGCTCTCAGGGCTGCGATGTCAGAATATACCTTTCTAACCGGTCCTGTTCTATATGGTGGATACAGTCAGGGGTATTAGAGAGCTATATTTTAGTTACACTGCAGCCTTATCTGCTCATGGTCTGATTGATTTCCAAATACTTTGCTATACATTATTTCTATTTAAAAAGTGTGGCTAAGCTTAAACTGTGGAAAGAGCCCAGATGTCCATTGACAGATGAATGGATAAAGAAGATGTTAGTGAAATATTAATCGGCCATTAAAAAGAACGAAATCTTGCTATTTGCAATGACAGGTATGGAACTAGAGAGTATAATGCTAAGTGAACCAGTCAGAGAAAGACAAACATCATTGATTTCACTCATATATGGAATTTAAGAAAGAAAACAGATGAACAAAGGGGAAGGGAAAGATGGAAACACAGAGAGAGAAAAACCGTAAGAGACTCTTAACTCTAGGAAACAAACCGAGGATCACTGGAGCAGAGATGGGTGGGAGAATGGAGTAACTAGGTGATGGGCATTAAGGAGGGCACTTGATGGAATGAGCACTTGGTGTTATATGCAACTGATGAATCACTAAATTCTACTTGAAACTAACAGTACACTGTATGTTAATTAAATTGAATTTAAATTTTAAAAAGTGTGGCTAACCAACTCAAACAAGTTGATAGAAGGCAATTCTATTGCACTTTGAGTGGAAAGCCTTGTGAAATATTTTAAAGTTACTGTAGCATACCAATTTTTTAAAAAATAAGTTATGCGACCCACCTGAGTTCAATTTCTCCCAACATCAGAGTTATGGTAGGAAATTATAAATGTGAGTAAAACTAGAATGAACTCACCAATATCTCTGATTTGACTATGTTCATTGCCCTACCATGATTAAGATGCCAGTGTTTCCTCTACTAAATCTTATCCATCCATTAAGATCTCAATTTCTTCCTTCTGTGATTTTCCCTTCCTTGAACATCTCTAAGATCCTTTCAATTAGCCACCACTTTGCCCTATAGATTTTTTTTCTAGTTTTGTATCTCAAAATATGTTTTAATTTCCATGAGGTCAGGAGATGTTATCCCATGTTGCTTCTGCACTGGCCGCACCATTTAGCTCAGTGTTTTGTGTCCAAGTAAGAGGTTATGTTTCTCAAGCTGGATCACAGTGATATCACAGTGATAAATTCTGCAAGAAGACATAACAATCTTTAATGTATACACACCTAATAGTAAAGTGTCAAAATACACAAGGTAAGAACTGATAGAACTACAATGAGAAATAAATGAAACCACGATTATGGTGAGAGACTTCAGCAACACTCTCTTGGTAATTGACAAACCCAGCAGGCAGAAGTCAGTAAGGACTGATGGGATAGCATAATCAAGCAGATCTAACTGACTACTTCAAGTGAACCAGATCTTGTAGACTACCTCATCCAACAGCAAGACAATATACCATACATACATTTATGTACATAACAACAAACCATCAGAATATATGAAGCGCAAATTGACAGAATTAAAGGTAGAAATAGAGAGTTCTACAAAAATAATTGAAGACTTAATACCTGCACTCTCAGTAATAGAATAACCAGACAGAAGATAAGTAAGAGAATAGAAGACTTGAACAACATGATATCCCAACTAGATGTAATAGACATATATGGAACATTCTACCCAAAAATAACAGAATGCATATTGTTCTCAAGGATATGTGGGACACTCTTCAGGATAAGCCACAAATCTTAAGACACAGATAATTCTGAATATAATTAACAATATAACTATCATATGTAATATCTTCTGTGACCACAACAGGATAAAGTTAGAAATTAAGACAGAAGTAAAACTAGAGGGGTGCCTGGGTGGTTCAGTCAGTTAAGTGTCTGCTTTTGGTCAGTTCATGATACTGGTGTTCTGGGATTGAGTCCTGCATCAGGATCCTTGCTCAGTGAGGAGCCTGCTTCTCCCTCTGGCTGCCACTCCTCCTGCTTGTGCTCTCTCTCTCTCTGACAACTAAATAAATAAAATCTTTAAAAAAAAAAGAAGGAAAAAACTAAAAGTTTACAAATTTGTGGAAACTAACACACACTTTTTTATTTAAAGGTTTATTTATTTATTGGAGAGACAGAGCAAGTGAGCATGCAAACAGGGGGAGGGCCAGAGGGAATCTCAAGCAGACTCTGTGCTGAGTATGGGGCCCCATGCAGGGCTCAATCCCCTGACCCATGAAATCATGACCTGAGCTGAAACCTAGTCTCAGATGCTCAACCGACCGAGCCACCCAGGTGCCCCTTAACAACAAACTCTTAAACAACAAGTGGGGAACGCCTGGGTGGCTCAGTCAGTTAGGCATCTGCCTTTGGCTCAGGTCATGATTGGGATCAATTCCTGCATTGGGCTTTTGCTCAGTGGGAAGCTTGCTTCTCCGTCAGCCTGCCACTCCCCCTGCTCATGTGTGCTCTCTCTCTCTCACTCTGACAAATAAGTGGATAAGATCTTAAACACACAACAACAATAAATGGGTCAAATAAATCACAAGAGAAATTAGAAACTACTTAAAGATGCATGAAAACAAATACCACACACCAAAACTTAAGGGACCCAGCAAAACCAGTGCTAAGGGAGAAATTTATAGCTATACATTTTTACATAAAAAAGGAAAATCTCAAATCAATTTTAGTATATGTGCTGCCGAAGCGAGCACGGAAAATCTCAAATCAATAACCTAACATTACAATTTAAGGAATTAGAAAAAGAAGAACATGTTAAAATCAAATCTAGTACAGAGAAGGAAATAAAGATTAGAGTAGAGATAAATAAAATAGTGAAGTGAAAAATCAATGAAACCAAAAGCTATTTGAGAAGATCAACAAAATTGACAAATTTTTAGCTAGATAAAGAAGGCAGAAGACTTGGGATGCCTGGCAGGCTCAGTTGGTTAAGCATCGAGTTTCGTGTTGGGGTCCCTGCTGAGTGGAGAGTCTGCTTCTCTCTCTAACCTCTCCCCTCTCATGCTCTCTCTCTCAAATAAATAAATAAAACCTTTAAAAAAAAAGAAAGAAGTCTCAAATTATTAAAATTAGAAATTAAACCATATACAAAATTTTAACTCAAAATGGATCAAAGATATAAATTTAAGAGCTAAAACTGTAAAACTCTTCAAAGAAAACATAGGGGAAAAGCTTCATGATATTAGATTTCACAATCACTTCCTCAATATGAAACCAAAGGCTCAGGCAACAAAAGAAAAATAGACAAATTAGACTTCATAAAAATGAAAAAATTTTGCACATCAAAGGACACTATTAACAGAGTAAAGAGGCAACACTTGGAATGGGAGAAAATATTTGCAAATCAAATTTATAGTAAAGTATTAATACCCAGAATTCAACAGTAACAAAAACTTGATTAAAAAATAGGCAAAGGGGGCACCTGGGTGGCTCAGTGGGTTAAGCCACTGCCTTCAGCTCAGGTCGTGATCTCAGGGTCTTGGGATCAAGCCCCACATCGGGCTCCCTGCTTGGCGGGAAGCCTGCTTCTCCCTCTCTCACTCCCCGTGCTTGTTTTCCCTCTCTCTCTCTGTGTCTCTCTGTGTCAAATAAATAAATAAAATCTTTAAAAAAAATAGGCAAAGGACTTGAATAGATTTTTCTCCAAAGAAAATATACAAATGACCAATAAGCACATGAAAAGATGTTCAGTGTCACTTATCATTAGGGAAATGTAAACCAAAACCATAATGAGATACCACCTGACACCCATTAGGATGGCTATTATTTAAAACAAACAAATAAGCAAGCAAACAAAAAAAAAACAAAATAAGAAATATTAGTAAGGATGTGGAGAAATTGGGACACTTGGACACTGCTGGTGAGAATGAAGAGAGGTGCATCCACTATGGAAAATATATGGTGATTCCTTAAAAAATTTAAAATACAATTACCATATGATCCAGTAATTCCAATTCTGGGTATTTACCCAAAAGATTTGAAATCAAGAACACTAAGATATAAACTTACACACATGTTTATAGCAACATTATTCTCAATAGCCAAAAGGGGGAAGAAACCCAAGTGTCCATCAATGGATGAATTGAAAAATGTGGTAATACATACAGTGGAATATTATTCAGCCTTAAAAAGAGAGGAAATTTCAGAAACATACTATAATAAATAAGGTAATCAGAAAAATACAAATACTGTATGATTCTATTCATATGAGGTATCTGGAGTTACCAGGTTCACAGAGACAGAAAGTAGAATTGTGATCAGTAGGGGCTAAGGGGAGGTGGGAATGGGAAGTTATTATTTAATGGATACAGAGTTTCAGTTTTACAAGATGGGAAAAAATTCTACAGTTGGGTGGAGTTGATGGTTGCACAAAAATGTGAGTGTACTTAATGCTACTGAATGGCATGCTTATTAAAAAATGCTTAAAGTGGTAAATTTTATGTTGTGTATATTTCACCATAATTTAAAAAAATAAATGACATTTTAAAAAAATGAACAAACTATGGCCACATACAATGCATGGATGAATATCACCATCATAACATTGCAGAAAAGAAATCAGATCTGAAAGTTTACAAACTTTCCATTTATGTATCTTTATATATATATAAATTCCATTTATATATATATTTATATATATATTATATGTATATTATATAATATATATAAATTCCATATATATGTATATATATATGGAATATATATAATTCCATTTATGTATCTTTAAAAAAATGGAGGGCACCTGGGTGGCTCAGTAGGTGAAAGCCTCTGCTTTTGGCTCAGGTCATGATCCCAGAGTCCTGGGATCGAGCCCCACATCGGGCTCTCTGCTCCGCGGAGAGCCTGCTTCCCCCTCTCTCCCTGCCTGCCTCTCTTGCCTACTTGTAATCTCTGTCTGTCAAATAAATAAATAAAATCTTTAAAAAAAAATAAAAAATGGAAAAACAAACTGAGGTCTGGCTTCCAGTAATAGTGACTAACAGTCTCACAAATCACAATGATAAAATCTGGACAAACTACTATATATAGTTATATAGAAATATTGATCTATATATAATACACATATATGTGTGTATGTATTTCCAGAAAGCAAGCAGAAGAGGAGGGGAGTCTTGAATGATAGGAATTGCTACAGAAAATATTTGCAAGCTTGAGTCTTTTTGCCTCCATGCACTTCATAATCTGTCCATTGACCATGTAAGCAGAAAACCACAATCTTACTGGTGGTGTCAGAGAGGATATATTTAGAGGCTAGCAGAGTAGGTAGAAAGTTAGGGGAGAAATTCTGGAAGGGAAAGAGCCATGAGGGGGTCAATTCCAAATACATATGTAAGTTTTCCTAAATAAGGTATAGGTCTTTATTTTATTTTTTTTTAAGATTTTATTTATTTATTTGACAGAGAGACAGGGAGAGAGGGAATAGAAACAAGAAGAGTGGGAGAGGGAGAAGCAGGCTTCCTGCTGAGCAGGGAGCCTGATGAAGGGTTCCATCCCAGGACCCTGGAATCATGACCTGAGCTGAAGGCAGACACTGAACAACTGAGCCACCCAGGCACGCAGGGATAAATCTTTAAACCACAGAACTATAGAGCATCTCTTAGGGGGCTCAGCCTGAAATAGTATTTCAGCTGTGCCCACTGTAGATAAGGTTTTGAGTCTAGCCCATTAATTCTGTCCTAGGAAAATAACACTCTTCAAAGGAATACAACAAAATCCAGGGTCTCTATAACTATCATTGATAATATCGAGTATGCAAGTAAAAAAAATCATGAGATGCGTGAGGAAGCAGGAAAATGTACTCTATATACAAGACAAAAAGCAGGCTGTGGGAACGATCCTTAGGTTATCCAAGATGTTGCAATTAGCAGACAAGGATTTGAAATCAGCTCTTATAAGTATGTTCCTGGGGGTAAAGGAAAATATTCTCATAATTAATGAATAGATATGGAAACTTAGCAGAGAAATGAAAATTATTTTTAAAAAATGACAAAAGGAAAAGGAATTAACTTTTGAGCTTGTCAAAAATTAAAAACCCAACATTTGGTAGAAAACCTAAATTTTTAGATCCAAGAAGTTTTTTTTAAAAACCCCCAAAGAGGGGCGCCTGGGTGGCTCAGTGGGTTAAAGCCTCTGCCTTCAGCTCAGGTCATGATCTCAGGGACCTGGGATCGAGCCCTGCTCTCTGCTCAGCGGGGAGCCTGCTTCCCTTCCTCTCTCTCTGGCTGCCTCTCTGCCTACTTGTGATCTCTGTCTGTCAAATAAATAAATAAAATCTTTAAAAACAAAAAAGAAAGCACAAATAAAACTAAATCTAAGCACATTATAGTCAAACTGCAAAAATCCAAAGATGATAAGAAAATCTTGAAAGCAGCCAGGGAAGGACACTATGCCACATTATAGGGGATAATAATATGAATGATGGATGATGTTATCAAGAACAAGAGACAAATCAACAGTGAAATGATATCTTTAAAATGCAGGGAAAAAAGTCAATATGAACATAGGATTCCACATCCACTCAGCAAAACTCTCCTTCAAAATGAAGCAGAAGCCACAGTGGAATGCCACACACCTATTAGAAATGGCTAAAATAAGAATAAAACTGCAAATAGCAAGTACTTTCAAGGCTCTGGCATAACTAGAACTGGAAATGCAAAATGGTACAGCACTTGGAAGATGATTTAGCAGTTTTTTGTAAAGGTTAAACATTAGATGACCTAGATATTCCACTCCTAGGTATTTAGTGAAGTAAATTGAAAACTAATGTTAAAAACTTGCATGTGCATATTTATAGCCATGTTAGTCATAACTTCCAAAAGTTGGAAATAAACCAGGTGTTCTTCAACAGGTGAGCGAATAAGTAAACTACCGTGCATCCACATAATAGGATACTACTGGCAACAAAAGGAGCAAACTCTGGATTCACACAAGGACATGGATGTATCTCAAATGCATTTCTCTAAGTGAAGGAAGTCAGACCCCAAAAGCTATAATACTGCATGATTCTATTTACATGACATTCTAGAAAAGGAAAAATTATAGGGATAAAAACGATCAGTGGTTGTCAAGGGATAAGGTGGGAAGAGGAGTGATCTTTATTGAATCTACAGGGTTAGCCATTTAAGACATCAGTTACATTTGTGATGGAGGGAGGGAGAAAGTGATTGTCAGGGAGCCTGAGCAAAGCTGGCTCAAGCTCTTGGTCACACAGGTGTATTCAATCTGTAATAATTCACTGAACTTTACATGAATAGTGAATAGTTTCTGCATATATTTCAAGATGCATGTTATAGGTCAATTAAAAATTTTTTAAAGATTTATTTATTTGAGAGAGAGTGCACATGAGCTGGGGGGAGGGGTGGAGGGAGAAGCAGACTCCCTGCTGAGCAGGGAGCCCATCCCAGGACCCTGGGATTATGACCTGAGAGGAAGGTAGCCTCTTAACCTCCTGAGCCACCCAGGCGTCCCTATGTCAATTAAAATTTAGATACTACATACTTGCATAAAAATCCTAACTCAATATCTCAGAATAGCAACAGTATTTTGTTGTGTTTTGTGTTCAAATAAAAACGTTTGCTCATGGCATCATCGAATGGATTTTAATATTCCAAAGTCGACTGGCCTACACCTTGGGTGAGCTCCTAGGGTCTTTCCATTTTTGCTTCAATTTGGAAAGTTGCATGATTTTGATTTTTTATGATGAAAGTTTTTTCCAGAGAAGTCCTCCCTTCCTAAGAGCTGTACTAACACCAGGACACATAGCACCGTGCCTTGCACACTGTGTACACAATACTCGTGGAACTGTGTTGACAGGAACAAACCTAGGAGAGACTTGTTCGTGCACAGGCTGGTGAGGAGGTGCTGGCACATGAGACTGAAAGGCTACACTCTGCAGCCAACGTTTTTATACTTTACTTGATCAACTGTTTGCAACTAATTCATCCAATGATGTTGGTTTAACGCAATGGTTTTCAGCCCTGGCCACACACTGCGATCACCCAAGGAGCGATAAGAAACGCTGATGCCCAGGTGCCACTCTGGGGATTCGGATGTAATTGACCTGTTGTAATTTGGGTTCTGGGAAATTCAAAAGCCCCCCTAGGTGATTTCATAGGGAGCCCCCGGGCTCGGACCACAGATTCTGGCCCAGGGATGCAATCAGCTGTAAGTGATTTCCATGCGTGCTCTGGGGTCTTAGAAAACAGAGCTGCCCTGTTCAAATCGAAGGGCTACTTGGGATTTCCCCGCTATTTGTCTAAACTGCAACAGGAGGAAATGTCTTCTCAGCAGATCTGTCTTTTTGTCACTTGCTTTCAGAATAATGGGTTGCTTTGGGCACAGCAGTTTGATTTCGTCTGTGTTGAAAATCATTAACAGCCTGCAGATACCAAAAAAGGGATGAAAAGAATTCACAAACATGTGGAGTGCATTAGACGTGTTTTCAAATCTCTCCTATGATTAGAAAGGAAAACTACATGGCTGAAGACTTGATTTCCTCAACCCAGCCCTCGGGCATTTCCCTAAATTATTCCAAGTATTTTTTCAAGACACTCAGCGTTCTCTGCAGGGGATTATTCCCAGTGGGAAGAGTCCGAGATGGATGCTGATCTCAAAGGAGTTCTGCAGAAACCTCACCTGAGAAACTCTGAGGAGGAGGGAAGCCGCCCATGGTGCTCCTGGGGGTAGGGGAGCCCGGCTGCTGTTGGGCAGGGTTGGGGGGGTGTGGTGGTGGATATAGGGCCCCAGCCCAGCCACTTAGTTGCTTTGAGGCTTTGGACAAGTTTCTTGACTAGGATGACAGTTACATAAACCTCTTGGAGGAAAAGGCAGAAGGGCCCTGATTGCAAAAACACCAGCGACTCTTCATTCCTCCTCGTGGCACGCCCTCGGCGGTGTGATTTTTACAGCTGCTCCCATCCAGAGGCAGACTCTCTTCTTCCGTCTTACTTGCTCTGGCCAATAACAACACAGTGGTATGACGACAGGATGGCAGTTTGGGGCATGAGCCCAAAAGGGCTTAAATGCTTCGCTTTTTCTTTCCGAATACAGCTGTCTCCAAGCCCCTGCGAGCCGGCTGCAGGAGGAGAGACAATCAGGAAGAGAGCCAAGGTGCCCACCTGACAGCCAGCTCACCCCAGAAGCAGAACCCCTAGTCATGCGCATGAAGGAGCCCAGCAGAGGCCAGACGGGTCCTGCGGAATCCCGCCCAAACTGCAGACCAGCTCAGTCAGGAGCTGGATAAGTACTGGGGTGGTTTGTTACACCGTAGCTAACGAGTACACGCTCCCCTTGCCGACACGATGTCAGGACCCAGTGACTGAGTGCTTACAAGGTAACTGGCAAACAGCAGGCGTCCTGGAGGTGCTGGTTTCCCTCTTTCCTTACTGAAAGTTGCATCTCTCCAGTTACACAGAAATACGTGTAGACGTGTATGAATGTGATTGGTGCTGAAGCTCACACAGCACCCCACACTGCAGGAGGAAGTGGGCGACCAGAGCCTGACCTCGAGGGCCCCGGGGCCAGACTGCAGAATAAGCAGTTTGCCTTCATTCCCTGCAAATCTAAACTTTGGAGGTCAAGGCTGTGGACAGATCTGAAGACATGGCGTTCCCTCCTTCAGGGAGCCCCATCTTCCTTTCATTGTAGTTTGACCTCTGGGAAGGGGGAATGGACCCATGCCAGGAAGCAGTTGCAAAGCCATGGTCCCCTTTAGGAAACTTCCTCTTGGCCCCGTCTCGTCTCACCTCTGGCTGAGGAGACAGGTTTGTGGGGAAGGGGTGACGCGTCTGGAAGAGAAGGGGATATTCAGGTACTTCACCTCCCGAGGTCCCGAAGTCACAGCCCTGACTCCCGATGTGGCAGCAGTACTCAACACAGGTGGGAACTCAGCACCTAGAATGTGGCTGGTCCGAGTTATGATGCCCTGAAAGTGCAAAATAGAGTGAATTTCAAAGATGTAATCAAGAAAGTGAAATATCTCATTAATAACTTTATGTTGATGACACATTAAAACAATGTCTTAGATATATGAGGAGAATAAATTCATAGTAAAGTAAAACAATGTCTTAGATATATGAGGAGAATAAATTCACAGTTTTGCCTGTTTCTTTTTATTTTCTCTAATATGAGTGTTAAGATTTTAAAACCACAGACGTGGCTCACCTCCTTCTACTGGACATTGCTCTCTTCGAGGACTGCCTCTTTTTCAAAGCCCAGGCTGCCTCCTCAGAAGGGCAGAGGCCAGGAAGTTTAGGAAATCTGAAATTTTATTTTATTTATTTTTAAATATTTTATTTATTTATTTGACAGAGACACAACGAGAGAGGGAACACAAGCAGGGGGAGTGGCAGGCAGAGGGAGAAGCAGGCCCCCCGCTGAGCAGGGAGCCAAATGAGGGGCTCGATCCCAGGACCTTGGGATCATGACCTGAGCAAAAGACATATGCTTAACTCACTCAGCCACCCAGGCGCTCCAGGAAATCTGAAATTTTTAAAAGAATTTGCCATTTTACTGGTTCTGTCTGTGAATAAGGGATTTACTAAGGCTCTAAATTTAAGGGTCAATACTAAAACTAAAATTCTTTCATTTCAACATCGTTCTATGCATTTGTATCGTTTTGCATGGGGGTTGTAGAAGCAATGCGAAGACACGGTCCTTGGCTCCAGACCTTGGCTCCAGAAGACCTGGATTGGCTCCAGGTCCCGGTATTTCCATTTTACATTAGATCCCCTTCCTCCAGGGTGATGAGGAATAAGCCTGAAATGAAGTTTGATGCTCTCGCAAAACAAAGGATTTTTCTTTCTGTGGTTTTACCAGCATTTTTAGTTGCTAATATCAGAAATACCAACTGCAGACCACAGCTGGGAAAAAGAGCATAATGAATTGAGTCTAGAATCAGCAGCTAATTTTCACAGGCATGTGGGTTACCTCACTTCCAACAATTCCGGTATGTTCTCAGGACTTAGTCCACACCAGGCATTAGACTGTGACAGTCCCCAGTGCCATCAATGGTATAGAAATGGGACTGAGCCCTGCGCCCTGCACCCAGACAGGGCTGGGTGCTGTGAAGAGAGCAAATCTTCACAAAAACACTAAATAATCATGCTCTCTAGTGAGAGCAAGCATGATGGTCGTTAGTTGATGCAAGACAACTTCTTCTTTTCCAATAAATGACATTTTCAGGGGGAGAAGCCCAGTCTCCATGCAGTGCTTCCGTGGCTACTCAGGGATATGACCGAATTCAAGAGGAATAAAGGAGATGAAATCCACATTTTAACTGTAAACAGATGTGTCACTGACAACCTTTCAGATCCATAAATCCATGGATGTGTTAATCATCACAGTACTGTGAGACACAGGGAAACGCTAAAACAGGTGTCACTTGTTACTTATCCACCCCCCTTTGTAAACTTCTCAAGTTCCTAAGTGCAGATACTCTATGAGGAAAAAAACTCCCATTGACATATTGTTATAAGATTAGGGTTTTTTTTTTCCATTTTGTTAACTTTAAAGCCAAAGATATATAGTTCTACATTGGGCATACTGCATTTTTGGTAAAAACTCTGAATGTGAAAAGCTTCCTAACTTCAATTATTAACAATAATTGCGAAACTGCCCATTCTGTAAAGAATACTCTTCCAGGAACTGTGGGGAGATGGAAAAGATATAACCAATTTTGTTCCCATGACCTGGCAAGACCCTCAGAGCTGGGGTAGAGATCGTCTCTCTGGGGCTTAGCACAGTGTCTGGCCAACAGCAGCTTAATTCAGAGCTTGCTGACTGGATAAATGAATATTTCCAATGCGCTTGGAGGCCAAATACAGGCAAGTTCCAGACCTGGTGCTGTGGATGGATGTCCAGAAGCACAATGATGCCACCTGTATACCCACTCTTCCTGGGACTTAGCCACGCCCTGCTCCCAAGCCCCAGGGTGATGCCTCTGGCTGTGGGAGAATTCAAGGATTTCTCTCACCCGAAGTTCTTTCTTCATCACCATCTCCCTTCCCTCAGTCTATCCCAACTGTCCTCCCACCTTTTATTCTGCCTTCCTCTGCTCATAGCTGTTCCTTCTACTTTGAGCAGTTCACACCCCTCTTCCCTTCCCTCCCTGCCCCTCCTGCTGTACATCTTCTAGCAGTTCTTGTCTGCTTTTGCTCATAAAAGAACTCTTCTACCACTCTCCGCCTCATTCGCATTCGCTTTGGAATCAAACATTCATACCACAGCTTAATATTCCACAGATCTGGAAAACAAGGAAGTCATGTTCTAGAACGGGAAATAGTGCCATCCACTTCTTGTGGCCCCAGAAGTAGTTTAAGAGTCTTTAGAATCTGCAGAGAAATTTGCATTTCCTTCTACTTACCCTACTTTTCTCCAAGCACGAGCATTCAAGACAAAGTTTTATTGTGCCAGCCATAGAAAGGAATGAAGTACCGAGCCCAGCTGCAACTTGGCCGAACCTTGAGAACATTATGCTAAATTAAAGAAGTGAGTCCCAAGAGTCTAAGTATTATAGGATTCCATTTGTATGAACTGTCCAGAAAAGACAAATCTAGAGGGACGGAAAGAAGACGAATGGATGCGTGGGGCCAGGGAAGGCACGTGGGAGTGAAGCAGCTACAGGGAGTTTCTTTTTGACCTGAAGAAAAGGATCCAAAACTGACTGATGCCAGTTACAGACGTCTGTGCATAGACTAAAAACTATTAAATTATACACTTTAAATGAATGAATTGTACAGCACATGAATTGTATCTCAAGAAGGCAGTTTAAAATATTTTTTACAAATTATAAACTATTTTACATGTATAAAATTATATGGTTTACACATATTTTTTAAAAGATTTTATTTATTTATTTATTTATTTGAGAGAGAGATGGAGAAACAGCACAAGCAGGTGGAGGGGCTCAATCCCAGGACCCTAGGATCATGACCTAAGCCGAAGGCAGATGCTTAACTGACTGAGCCACCTGAGTGTCCCCAAATAAACATTCTTTACCTGTCACTTGCTTAAAAAATTTTACCATTACCTTTGACGCCATCTCCATGGCCCTTCCCAAATATAACTCTTTGCCTCCCCTCCTAGATAGGTCATTCTTCTGAAATTAAAAAAAATTATTATTCCACTTTCATGATAGTTTTGGTACATATATCTCTCTAAATATAGTATATTGTTTAGCTTTTCAAGTCTCTAGACTTTCTACAGATGTATGTGCCAAATATACTTCTGTCACTCCTGTTTCTCTTTCCACATCGTATTTTTTGAGAGCTTTTCATGTTTTTAAAATCTCTTATTCAATTCTATGCATTGTTTACTAATTAGCCTCTAAGTTGAAGATACTAAAACCTACCTCAGAGAGGATTCTTTTGAGATAATTAATATGAAGTGCTTGGAGTAGTGCCTGATTCATTATAGGTGTCCAATATTGCATATGTAATATATATACTATTATTACATAATTACTGATAATTATATATAATATTATAGTGATTGCTCCTTTCTCTGTTAATGTGTATTATTTCATCACCTGCATTATGGATTAACAATTCTCACATTATAGCAAAACCCGAGGTACACAGAGGTGTCTCATCCAGGAACTTCATCATATATGAAGTTCCTGGATAGCTAAGATTTACATTTTTTACATACCAATTTACTTCTAAACATATGTTTTTTCACTTTAAACAAAATAAAAGAATGAGCTTTATAAAAAATGTCAACCATTTCCAAATTCTCTTCCAAAATTGTTATTTGAACATATGTGACAGAGCTTTAGTCAGACGGTGTGATTGTTTTGTGTTCTTTTTTTCCCAGCTTTATTGAGATAAAATTGACATATAACGTTGTGTTCTGTTTTTAAAATACTCCTTCATTTGTATATTTCATTTGTACGCTTCCACTGTACACTTGGAACAGTCCACGTAGTTGCCATTGTTAATATGTGCGTTGTGCTCCACCAAATTCCAACCAGCCAGAGGGAGAGGACAGGAAGCAGTCCGGCTCTGAGCCGTTCCCAGAACACCAGGGATTCAAGTCCTCGCTTGGGGGGATCACATACCCTTCTCGGGGGCCACTGACGTTTTCCACTGCAGCTGCTGGGTCCAGTTCCCAGGCTGCCTGCCGGCAGAGGGTAGTTTCGATCTCGTACGCCAACACCCTGCATTTGTGGCAGCTGCTTGGAGCCCTGGGCAAGAAAGGACTGTGAGGTCAGGTTTAGGTTTGGCAGGAAGGGAGCCCTCTGATTTATCACCAGGATCTTCAAGAGCTACAGCTCCCAGCACCACCTTCCCTGCCACTCCCACCTGTAATGGAATGATGTTAAGTGATTCCATGTTAGTACCGCATTCTGATGAACATACCCAGGAGCTGCAGAGTTGGGGAGTTCTCTCCTTTCAGCAATATAGATCCAATATATTCGCACGTACCGTTGAATAAGACAGGGTTTGAAGTGTGTGGGTCCACTTATCAGTGGATTCTTACAATGCAGTACTGTAAATGTATTTTCCTTCATTATTTTAACACTTTTCCTCTTGTTTCCTTTATTGTAAGAATATAGTATAAAATACACATACCCAAAATATGTGTTCATTTATTGTTAATGTTCTCAGTAAGGCTTCTAGTCAACGGTAGGCTATTAGTAATTAACTTTGGGGAAAGTCAAATGTTAGATGCGGATTTCTGACTGCATGGGGTAGGGGAATGCCAGCATCCTAACCTCCATGTTGTTCAAGGGTCAGCTGTATATTTATAGGTACTGTGTTTTGAATGTGCACACTGACCCCGGCATTAATTTATGTAAAATAATATTCTAACATTTTCAGAGTTGAGCATATTTAAATTCTGTTTCTGTACTTCTCATTTTATTGCATTGTAGCCCCAAAATGTGATGTGTAAAGCTGTTGTCCTTTTAGATTTACTAAGTATATTTCTGTGTTGTTAGAATATAATCAAAAGTTTTTTGTGTTTTGTTTTGTTTTTCTCAAGGCTGTTGGCTTCTCTTTTTAAAAAATTCATTTTGTTACTATATTCTTTGGGGTGTATGTATACAAACCAGCTATGTTTTGTTTCCTGTGCTTTTCTTTCTTTCTTTTCTTTCTTTATTATTTATTTATGCCATTCTTGGGCCATCATTAAACTTTTTCTCAAATCTATGATCTAATACCTGTCTGTCAACTAAGATTTCTTTTAGTTCTAGATACCAGAAAGTCAGATAAATAATAGTATGAACAGGCAAGGGTAGGAGATGAGGCTGTAGAGAGAGCCCAGGGCCAGGTTATCCAAGCCTGTACTCTACTGCACTGAAAAGCCAGATTAACGCCAGGCAGGACTGAAACAGGGGGTCAGTAGCATACCCAGGCCTACCTCAGAGATCTCGCAGGTTTGATTCCAGTCAACTACATAAAGTGAGTTGAATAAATTTCCTGGTTTCCCAGTGCATGTAAAAGTTATGCTTCGGGGTGCCTGAGTGGCTCAGTTGGTTAAGTGTCTGACTCTTGGTTTCAGCCTAGGTCATGATCTCAGGGTTGTGAGATCGAGACCCATGTTGGGCTCCACATTCAGTGGGTAGTCTGTTTGAGATTCTTTTCTCCTCTGGTTCTCTCTCTCCCTGCCTCTGCTCTTCCCTCTGCTGGTTCTCTCTCTCAAACAAATAAATAAAATATGTAAAAAAAAAGTTATGCTTACATCATACTGTAATCTATTAAGTGTATAATAGCATTATGTCTAAAAAGTATATACCTTGATTAAAAAATTATTTATTGCCAGAAAATGCTAACCATCATCTGAGCTTTCAGAGTTGTGATCACTGATCACAGAGCACCATAACAAATAAAGAAGTAGTTAGAAATATTGTAAAAATTACCACAATATGACACAGTTACAGAAAAGAAGCAGATGTTCTTGGAAAAATAGCACCAATAGAGTTCCTTGAAACGGGGTTGCCACAAACTTCAATTTATTAAAAACACAGTATCTGCAAAGCACAGTAAAGTGAAGTGCAAGAAAATGAACTATGTCTGTACCACATTTTCCAAGTTTTTGAGAAGTCAGCCTGGATGCTGAGTGAAGAGGCTGCAGGAGGGCAAAACGGGAAGCAGGGAGGTGGGTAGAAGCCTTTGGCAGCAGACTGAGAGAGGAGAGCGGAAGGCGGCTGACACTGGAAATGCAGACAGAAGAGCTTGTAATCACGATGCCTGCGGCAGGCACAGACCTGCGGTGGGATCGCATATGGGGTGAGATGGGAAGAAGAGGCAGGAATGATGCCTGGGTGCCCTCCTACCTCCACCCCAGGGATGAGCACCTGGTGGCTCTCAGGAGATAGATGGTACTGAAAGCTGTGAGACCACCTGGGATCACTCTGAGACGAGAGGGCAGGAAAGAGACGGGTGGAGGGTAAGGATCACCAGAGATCTAGAGGAGCGGGAAGACGGTAGAGTCAGACGGGAGGGAGCCCAGGAGCAGGGAGGTTCTCAAAACTCCAGAGGTAAGTGTTTCAAGGAACATTTTCACACGTACCCAGGGATTTGTTCTAGCAGGTATGGCAAATGATTGTCCTAAATGACTTACTTACAATTCCCTAGAATCGGGAGGAATGGCAGGCCATGCAGAGTGACCATGGGAAGCCAAGTGCACCTGGGTTGGTCAGGAGGCAGGGGGAGTGAGGGGAGAGTATCCCTCAGAGCTTTTATTATGGGAAGGGATGGGTGAGGCAGGGTGAACAGACTAAGTACATTTAGGATTGGCTGGTTTGAAGAATTTCTGTGGGCTTTGGAATGTAGACTATCCCCGGTTATCTAGTACCCGGCCCTAGGGTTATTAGGACAGGGGAAGAGTGTGACAATTACAGAAGAGGTATTTCAGGGTCTCAACTCCAGATTGGTAGGTTTGCAAATGAAAGGCATGTTCCACTGCACAAGTTATTTGCTATCTTTAGGAATTAGCTAACCCTGGAAGGGGCAGTCCCACCCTGGTCAGGGAGGCCCCAGATGCCAGAGCATTGGAGTATAAGAATACAGAAAAAAAACAAGATATAGTTAATACAAAGGAAAAAGTGCTCAACTGTATCATCTGTATCAAGTGCATCTAAAAGACAGAGATAAGAACAGAAACTTGGCCTTGAATTTGGCAAAAATGGAAATCATTGGTGACCTTGGTAAAAGCCAAGTCAGTGAAGTAGTGCAGAGTAAAGCTAGAACAGAATGGGGTCAGGAGACAATGTGCAGAGAGGAGGCTCTAATCGAGCTCTAATCTAAACACAATGATGAGAATGAAGAGGAATTCAGGGACAAAAGAGGTGTTGTTTAATGCACAATATTAAGGCATGTGTGTTTACTGATAGAAGTGACCCAGCAGGCAAGGAGAAATGAACGAATCATTACAGGAAGACACCAAAACACGGTGGGGGTAGGCTGAAAGGTCTTCAGTCCGAAATTTACTTGAAGCTACAGCTTTAGTCTTTAAGATAAACGAGATTTTTGCCTTCTGTTTCATAATACAGGCACACCCGACCCCAGAACATATCCTCAAGTACTGTTTTCCCTCGAAGAACACTTGAGTTAGGAATGCCCAAACTGCATAGTGGCTGTTCACCGGTGTATTTTCAGCTGATATAATTTATATCGAGTTTTCAGAACTATTTAATAAAACATTTTTTAGAAGACTGTATTTATATCTGACAGAGAGCCAGAGAGAGAACAAGCAGGGTGAAGGGAGAGGGAGAAGCAGACTCCCCACTAAGCAGGGAGCCCGATTCAGGACTCAATCCTGAGCTGAAGGCAGACGCTTAACTGACTGAGCCACCCAGGTGCCCCCTTAATAAAACACTTTAAACTAAATGGCTTGCAAGAAAACCTTCACATTGGTTCCAAAGGCAATCGGTAGGCTATAAAATCACACCAGTCACTTGCCCAAATTTGGAGTATCAGCAAAGGTGTACACATCTGATGATCATCTAAGAGAGGCCACTGCTACTTAAGGGTGGTTACCAAGGAGTAATGTTTTAAGCACTTTATATCCTAATATGACAGCTGTAACATATCTAGATGCCATACTGTGATTTAGAAAATTGGCAGAAATTTTCAATTGACCTATTTCTTATAATTTTTCCCATTTAAAATAATGGGAAATATGTTTTTCTTAGTTTTCTCAGAGACAGGCTGACATTTCAGGTACATGTGACTGACATTACCTGGCAGAAGACTTCCCAGCCTTGTCTCAGTTTAAAATTATTAAATGCTTACCATATAAATTACTTAACTTTGGTTATTCCAAATCTTATAGTAAAATTGATGTTCCAGAAAATTGTGCCACAGTCTGTTGTTTTGCATCCATGCTGCACAGAACTGGGTCTGTGCATACTCCGGTTTGAGATGCACGCACTAATGCAGTCCCTGATCAGAAAAATTACGGAAACACGAATTCTCACTGCAACCCCCAGTAGCCGTTCGGATGGGACTTTTAAGAAGGGATCTTAAAGTGGTTCCGAAGGAGCCTTAGTCCTTGTAGGGCAGACAACAGAAACTGTGTATTCTCTTCCTGCACAAAGTTCCTTAATCTTTTGGGAAGGACCAGAAGAAGGATTTACGGCAAGAGACAGCAGCAAGGGAGGGCAAGGCGAGAAAGATGGGCTTGAAAAGGCAAGTTCCAGGTTTCCAGGTGCCAGGTTTTTCCATTTTAGGTAATGAATTTGCGGTTTCAGGTACCGATGACAGGCTTCCGCTAAGGTTTCTAAACCAAGGGCTCACCTCACTTCTGGCCCCAACAGGAACCCGGGGCACCTCAACCTGCTCGGCGCGGCCGCACTGCGCATGCTCGCGGGGCGGAGCGAGGGGGGCGGGGCGGAGCGAGGGGGGCGGGGCGCGCCGAGCTCGTCCAGGGCCGGAGCCAGGGAGAGAGCATGGCTACTCTGCGCCGGCTGCGAGAGGTCCCCCGGCACTTGCTGGTCTGCGAGAAATCCAACTTCGGCCATGACAAGTCGCGCCACCGGCATCTTGTGGAGACTCACTATCACAACTACAGGGTGAGTTCGGCCTCTGTGGGCCTCTCATGCATCGCTTCGTCCCCGGGAGCTGGAGAGGTTTGGGGAAGGTCCCGTTCGGCTAAGCGGCGGGCCCGTCCTCCCCGCGCAGGGGGGCGGGGCTCCTCGCCAGGCATGTTGGGAATTGTAATCTCTTCACTGCCCCGAGCTGGTCGCTTGCGGATCTGCAGGACTACAACTCCCAGGATGCTCCGGGGATGGGGGCAGGGTCCTCTCCTCTGTGGGGAGGGGCTGGGCGGCGTGCCTCTGGCGCCCACCAAACCGCTGCAGTTTGATCCTGCCGCCGGTGGAGCGCTTTTCCGGGTGGGAAGTGAGAGTGGGGGCCGGACCTGGGGAGTTATAGAGCTAGTGATGGGTGCGACGTGGACCCGCGGGTCGGCGGAAAATCGGGGCCGGACTCGGCGCCCCTCCCCACCTCTTGATTCTTTCTCTGTCCTCGTGGGAGCGTCTTGCCAGTAGAGACCCAGGGAGCACGTGCTTTTCTAAACTATTTAGGGGAGCTAGGTTTAGGGCTGGCAACGTTCCCACTTCGCCTGCTGTCTTCTGTGGTTTCCAGCCAAAGCGCGCCAGTTCGGCAGCTTTGCGTAGAAATGCGCCGTGGTGGCCCTGCTTGCAAGGCAACTGAAGAGCTTTGCCGGGAGCTGACGTCGGCTGGTGCTTCGTGAAAGTGTCATCCTCGTGGGGGCGCTTGGTGTAAGTTGAGGCGTCAATGAGGTTAGTTATCTAGCATCCGGCAAGAGAAGAGAATAACCAGATGCCAGGCAAGTGCCCTATGGCTCGGTGTCACCGACCCACTGAAGTGGCGAGGACTCCAAAAACTCAACCTGGAAACCTTAAACGGCCTCTTACACTTGAGATTCAGCAGCCTCATCTCCCTCCCCCCGGCCTGACCGGCGTGGCAGTTTCTCAGAGACACAGGTGGTGACGCGCGTCCCTCGGGAATACACTGGTGTGTGAGCTTCGGGAGAGAGCTTTTCAAGGTGGGGAGCACGTGGGTAACACTGGAAACGTTTAGGTCTAACATCTTTGCTTTAGGTGGAAAGCTCATCCCAGGCAGCAGTCGGGGTGTGTACCTTACCTGGCCCAGGATGATCTGTAGAATTTTTCTGTCTAGAAAATAGAAACAGCCCTGACCACTTCTGCGTCCGAGGAGCCTCTTGATGTCCCTAATTTCCTTATGCCCTAAGGGACAGTCCCTTTGATTTGAGCCTGGTACCAGGTTAAACAAATCTAAGGATATTCCGTTGTACCATATTTCCCTAAAAACCAGTTTTAGAGCAGTGGACAGGGTATAAAACATATGGTTTATTTGCAAAAGGTGAAATGCAAGCAAGAGCTTTCCAATAATTTTTTTTTTTTTTTTTTTTTTTTGCTTCTTTAGCTTTTCTATAGTGTTTGGATACAGAAATGAAAAACATGGATTGTCAAATTTCTCTTTTCCTGAGACTTAAGTGACTTAAAAGTCTCATAGAGGGACACCTGGGTGGCTCAGTGTGTTAAAGCCTCTGCCTTTGGCTCAGGTCATGATCTCAGGGTCCTGGGATCAAGCCCCCTATCGGGCTCTCTGCTCAGCGGGGAGTCTGCTTCTGTTTCTCGCTCTCTCTGCCTGCTTGTGATCTCTGTCTGTCAAATAAATAAATAAATAATAAAATCTTTTTTAAAGAAAAGTTTTACAGAAACCTGTGGGGGAAAGCTTCACAGCTTTCATATGTTATAGCATCCTTAAAAGCTGGAGGCTGATCTACATGAAAATAAGACTAGTTTATGTTACACATTCCAATAGGTTTCATTTCTGATTCCTGAATGTGGGATACTGTCGAAAGAACTGAAAAACCTCGTCCTGGAAACTGGACCTTATTACTTTGTGAAGAACTTACCTCTTCATGAGTTAATTACACACGAATTCATCCACTCCTTCGTGAAGAAAGGTAAGAAAAACCTTGTCGTGTCTATGAATGTGGTAAGGTGAGGAAGTATAGTCAGATCGCATCACGATCCTAGGGCTCCAAATAGGGCTCCATAGAGAGTCTGTGAGGTCAGGTGTAGGCATCATTCCCCCTCCCTCAGTATCCTCCCCCTACTTCCTCTCGTGCTCTCTTTAGGTGGTGCTTTCTGATGACACTTGTCCATGAGTGTGGCTCAGGGAGGTTGTAACATAAAGGTATCCCTCATCTTAAAACAAGGATTCAGGGAGAGGAGAGATCCTTGGGAGCTGTGTGTTCGCATACACGGCTATCGGGTGCGTGGCCACAAGACCGCTGTGTTCCCAGCAGTCCCCACTCAGCCGTCTGGAAAGGTTCATCTCCTGATGCTCTCATAGCAGCTGGTCACCAGGCGGTGTGCTCATTATGGTACCGTGTCTTCTGCTTAGTTTGTGGCTCTGACGCTCTCTGCTCACCCCATTTCCATTCGTATCTGCTGGGTTGGTTGCTTTGTTCCCCTTGTTTCCTAGGGAGCACTTGTTTGAAACTATATTTCAGACTGTCTTTAGGGATTTCCCCCCTCACTACATACGTCACTAAACTTAAAAGTAAGCAAGCCCCTTCTCTTGCTGTAGGCCCCATGTTCGTCATCTACAGGGAGCCATGAACAATCCAGTTACTTGCAGTCCCTCTCTTTCGGGTGCACCTGGCCGAGTTGTCTTTGGTCCCATCAACTTCAGTCCTTTCATCTGTTTTGAAATAGGGGGCTACTTTGTTAATAGTGCAACCTCTGGCTGTTAGGGACCCTTTTACATATCTTAACCAGTTGAACTCTTGCAACAGCTCTGTGAGTTAGGCCTGTGATCCCCATTTTACAGGTGAGGAAAACTGAGGTTCACAGAGACCGAGTGGCTTTCCTGACCTCACACGAGGTCATGGCACATTTTGAATCTTTACCTGGACCTCTTCTTCTCAGGTGCGTGCACTCACCTAGTGTTCTACTTTGTGCCTCTCTGCTAGCACCCCCAGAGACACACACTGCACCCTGAGTCCATTTCCTGCTTGATGGTAGTCACCTGGCACAAATAGGCCCTGGATGGCAGCGTGAACTAGCTGGAGGGAGGCCTCTGTCCTCCAGCTCAGCCTTGGCAGGTTTTAGGGTTATTTATTTATTTATAGATGTTATTTATTCATTTGAGACAGAGAACACATGTGGGGAGAGGGAAAAGCAGACTCCCCACTGAGCAGAGAGCCTGACATGGAGCTTGATCCCAGGACCCTGGGATCATGACCTGAGCCAAAGGCAGACGCTTAACCATCTGAGCCACCCAGGCGCCCCCGGTTTTAGGTTTATTGAGTGAGCTGGAGCTTGGTGGATATTGACCCTTACTCACCTGGAAGATACGTTATCGTGTGAAGAGAATCCACTAACTTTTTGCAGGTATGATTTTTTGTTGTTGTTGTTGTTTCTTAATTTCTTGCCTGGGCTTTCTCTTACAGGTTCGTTCTATGCACTAACATACAATACAAATATCGATGAAGATAATACTGTTGCCCTCCTGCCAAATGGTAACAACACTCATTTTTTCTTTCTTTAATTTTAAAAGAAATACTGTTAAAAAATTTAAAAAGTCAAATCTCTAGATGATTCACTCACACCCCTTCTTAGAATGAACTGTTTTTAATAGGTTTGTTTTTATTTTTCCTGACATTTTCTATAAATTTATAAACACACATAAAGCTTGGTTGTTGTTTTTTTTTTTTTTTCAAAGATTTTAGTTATTTGACAGAGAGAGATCACAAGTAGGCAGAGAGGCAGGCAGGAAGTGGGGGTAAGCAGGCTCCCTGCTGAGCAGAGAGCCTGACACTGGCTTGATCCCAAGACCCTGAGATCATGACCTGACCCGAAAGCAGAGGCTTAACCCACTGAGCCACCCAGGTGCCTCTGGATTGTTTTTTGTTTTTGTTTTTAACATAAATCACATTGTACTACATCGTTTCTCAATTTTCTATTTTCTTAATATGTCACAGACATCTTTCCATATCAGGGCAAATAGTTCTGATTGACTTTTTTTAATATTTTGAAGCTGTTCTGGTGAAGAGGTATACCATGGTTTGTTTAACTATTTGTTCTTTAATAAAAATTTAGATAATTTTCTGTTTTCACTGTCATAAATAATATCCTTGTATGTATAATATGTTAAAATATTCTTGTATGTAAATAGGATGTATGTATACGTAATATCCTTGTATTGTAAAGACGATTCTTGTGTGCAGTTTATTATCCTCATATTTAACTGCTTCTTTGGCTGTGCTTTCTTTTAGTAAGAGAACATGTCATATTTTATTATCTCTTTTATGAGGATTATTTGATTTACAGGGAAATTAATTTTATCACTGGATAAAGATACTTATGAAGAAACTGGTCTTCAAGGTCGTCCATCTAAGTATTCTGGCAGAAAAGTCATGAAATTTAGTAAGTATTATGCTCCTTTCAGTTTCCGACAAGTCAGTAATCTTCCTGTAGCAATTTAAGTTTAAATGTTTGAATTGCCGCTCTTCTCTTTGTTCAGAAGGAATATGGCCTTTTCTTGTCTTTAGAACTTCTGCCCCGTGGGGCTCTCACTTGAGCTTCGGAAGGAATAAGATTGCTCTTCTGTTTCTCTTTGGCTGTGGGCTGCCTCTAATAAGGGTCACAGAATTGTAATGGTCCATTAAATTCATATATTTTGGGGGTTAAAAATCAAAGTAATGAACCCAAGATAAGAGTCTACAGCTTATTCTTAATAAAGAATTTACTTTTGTCAAGTTTTTATGATTATTAGTAGAGATAAGCCCGTGATTGAAGAGCTACGGTTCTGCTGATGGTGTCCAGCTTGAACATGAGCTACTGAAGCTGTCACAACCGTAGGTAGATTAGGGTTGACCTCCCAGGGACCTCTGCCCTTGGGCTTTGACCTCAGAAAAGTATGAACTTAAAACAGCTATTGTGACTGTCAATGCTAGAAATGCCCATGAGAGGCAGTGTTTTGATTTGGTAAACCAAAGGACTGCAGGGACAAAATAATTTTTGCTATTCGTAAAATTTCCAAAAATTCGGATGCTTTTGATTACAGCACTTTTTCCACAGTGTAGGCTGTGTATATATGAATGAACTGTTTATTCCTCTTTCCATTTTTTAAGTTGTTTCCATTGATTTGATGGATTTATCCTTTAACCTGAATTCTAAGAAGTATGAAAGAATATCTTGGTCCTTCAAAGAAAAGAAGCCATTGAAATTTGATTTTCTTTTGGCTTGGCATCATACAGGTATGGAAAAATGTGGAACAGAACAGTGATTTGGAAATCTAATTGTTAAAGGGGAATAATGGAGAATTGTGATTCATCCCTGTGGTCTAGGATATAGGGTACATATGTACGTAAATATTATTCAGGAAGCTGCTTCCAGCCTCCTGGCATCCCCGGGAGCCATAGCTCGGGATGATCTAGGCAGGCAGCCATCTTCCTCCATCGCCCTGGGTTATGTGTTGATGCAGCTAACTTTTTTACTGTTTCTCCCCTCCCTTCCTGCACCTTACCTCAAACAGCCTTGGTGGTATGTTTTAAAATAGCACAAATTATAAACACAAACTGTTGATTATTTTAGGGTCAAAGTCAGGCATACCATTAAATTTCAAACAAAATTTGTTGTCACTTGGAATTGATTCGAACATGAAATTTAGTGGGGTGCTTGGTCACCAGGTGTGGTGCTTGTGTCTTGTGTGTGTCTTGCAGTGTGTCTTGACACACTGCCATGTGTCTTGCTCCTTTTAGAGTGTAGCTTTGGTCCATCACAAGATTGTAAGGAGTTAGAGCATCATCGTTGTGATGGTGTCGTACTCGGTTTTGGAGGACAGGGAGGCACGTAGGTCAGTTTGGGAAATATGCCTGTCCCCATCTGCTCTTCGTGGGATGTTTCTGGTCACTGGGTGCTCCTGGCCGCTCGCATGAGTCCTCAGTCTGTAATGCTTCAGGGCGTCTCCTCCTTAGGGTAGAGATACAGGACAGACTGATGGCCATTTCACTTGCACAAAGTCTTCATTGAGGACCATGTGTGCTTTCAGTTCTGGAGAGCTCTGTGTTCCTAAAGCACCTAATTATTCTAAGGGCTTGTCAAAACTGGGGAAAGTCCAAGATTTTCCTCACTTGTAAGCTAGGTAGTTAGCCTGCAAGGTCTCATGGATGCTGGCAGAAGGCACAAGACTTGGGATTTAATTACTCATAGTAGTGGCCCTGGCCAGAGTCTCCACTCACACTAGTGCACTAAGTCCCACTACCCACAGGGTGACACAGTGGGCCAGGGGATACCACACATGCTGTGGGCTGCGTTACAGGAGAGGAATCTCGAGCTGCAGGAACTCCAGTCTTTTATCTTGGCCAGTAAGCCTGCTGGCCTTTGCTCTGGGGTGAGGGTGGGGAGAGCAGGTTATTTCTATCACACTGGACATGAAGCAAGCCTGCCTTTTGCTCCCAAGGGGCCACTATTTCTATTTTCCAAGGCTGTTGGAAAATCCTTGAAGATAAGTTGGATTTTACTGAGTTTTCAAAGATAAGCTTAAATGAGATTCTTTCAGTTCCTCTTGGTGTTTCCTTTACAGAGATTATGCAAATAAACTCCTCTGTCTATAGAGTTCACTAATTTTATTTAGCCACAAGTAGCGCTTTTCATTCAGTAAGTCAGAATTTTCTTATTAGAGCAAATGCTGTAACTAATATGGGGTTGAATCTGAAAGGATTATGCTTTTCCAGGAAAAGGGAAAGGAAATGAATGTTTACAGAACTTTGGCACAAGGAGCCCAATGCAACTTAAATTATTTTAATTTGAATACAGCTTTGTGCAACTCCCTTCTGTGTTACTTAATCTCACCTGCTCCCTGGAACTCTCACAGGGGAATGGGGCGGTTTCAGGGATTCACTGAACTTGCTTTCAGGATGCAGATGACCTTGTATGGTGTGTTTTAAGGTGCAGAAGAATCAACGGTGATGTCATACTTTTCCAATTACCGAATTCAGGAGCATCAGCCAAAAATAGCCCTGAGCACAGTGACAGAGCTGCAGTGCCCGGTCCTGCGGAGCAGCGCACTCCAGGGGGAGCCAGAGGCGGCCTGCAGCGCTCCCGAGCTTCTGGACTGGCTGGGTGCCGTCTTCAGTCACACAGAACTGTGCGTAGCAGCTCCTGGGTGGCGGGCTCGGGCTCTGGCTGGCTTCTTGTTCTTCACAGCGGCTTATACTTTGAAAACGAATCATGCAGCAGAAGTAAATGTATTTTCTTTTTTTTCTTTGTGTGTGTGTGTGTGACAGAAATAACGAGCCTCATAACTTCATATCCACCTATTGCTGTCCTCAGCCAAGCACAGTGGTGGCCAAAGCTTATTTGTGTACAATCACGGGTTTCATACTTCCAGAGAAGATCTGTCTCCTTTTGGAACAGCTGCGGTGAGAGCGCTTTTTGCCTTTTATACCTTGGTCGTCTGTGCCCACATGACATTTTAGGGGCAGTGCTACTGTTCCGAATCGCGGTGTTCTCTCACACACGTACCCCCTTTTTCCTTGCTTGGGCTCACAGTGTGGTAACATTATCATCTTAAATGATGTAATTATCCTTGGCGATAGGAAAATGCTGCTGCCAAGTACTTGTCCTTATGAAAAGACAGAGAGCAGAGTGTAACTCAGCTGCTTGAAAACCAGACTCTTCATTTTTCTTGTCGTGTCCCGGAAGTTATAACATCACTTAAGAAAACAGCAGTACTCTATGGAACACATTATGATGTTTTAAATGTTAGAGTTCTGCACATGTTTTATTTTGAAAACAGTTGACCATTTTTGAGTCTAGATCATGTCTAAGATCTGTTCCAGCACTAACATCCTGTGAAGTGCTGGACGTCATAAACGTGCCAGGGGTTGGACAAAGCAGTATGGGGTTTTCATTTGAGGAGGTACTCTATAAGTGCTACATTTTATCTAACGTCCGGAAACCTAGATCCCATATTGAAAAGACCATGTAGCAAAAATAATGCCTTCTCAGTCTTCACTTTTTTTTTTTTAAATAAGCCCAACGTCAGGCTTGAACTCATGACCCTCAGATCAAGACCTGAGCTGAGATGAAGAGTTAGATGCTTAACCAACTGAGCCACCCAGGCACCCATCAATCTTCACTTTTTAAAATCTTGAGGGTTTTCTTTCTTAAGCCCAATACCCTTTTTCATTTATTAGTTTAGTACTTTTATTTTCCCTAATAATAAAGTCAGATTTTTTTTTAAATCCAATAAATTATTCTGCATTAAGTTAACAGAAACTGAAGAGCCCTATTAAATGGTGGGAAACTCTTCTTATACACTTTGTGGTTTTGTTTTGTTTTTTTTTTCTCTTTGAATCTTATGTGGTGTTCCACAGGAACCACTGAAGTTGGTTTTGTGCATTCTGTAATTGTTTAACATTTACTGAATATACCACATAGGATCAGGAATGTAGTTTGCATCTCTTAATTCTTCTAAATAAAAGCTAAGGTCTAAGCTTCATTGGAACATCAGAAATATCACTTACCCTGAATAAGTTTAAAAAAAAAATGTGAACATTCCTAGCCCTCCCTGTTTGTTAAGAGTTATCTTTCTTTTTCAGTCACTACTTTGATGAGCCCAAGTTAGCTCCTTGGATTACATTGTCAGTACAAGGCTTTGCAGACAGTCCTGTTTCGTGGAGAGAAAATGAACATGGTTTTCGAAAAGGAGGAGAACATTTATACAACTTTGTGATTTTTAACAACCAGGACTATTGGCTTCAGATGGCTGTTGGGGCGAATGATGACTGTCCACCGTGAAAAATACAAAACTTAAAATCATGTTTGTTTATGTTCGTGCTTTCTTTCAGATTTTGTTAATGGTAAAGGACTGTGTGTTCAGTCAGGTTTGTATGATGATGGCATTTCTTAGATCAGCATTCATTAGCATTCTGCTCTTGACTTAGGGCCCATCCTGTGAGTGTAGCTGGGACTGACATCCAGTGACTAGCCCATAGTTGATTACTCCTGGTCATTGTTGGTGTAAGTACAGAGGTGTGGGGTTACCACATGGTAGAGTGGACTAGGATAGCCAGAGAACAGATGCTCTTGGACCATTGGATAAGATGTGTGCTGTTACTCAGCTGTGTGATTACAACTTGTTCACATAATAAGTCCTTATAGCATACTTCTCAGAGCCAGCCCTGCTTTAAGTACTGATATTACCTCCTTTATTTTGCATCAACAGCACAGAGTATAAATGAGCTACCAAGGTCACAGTGCTTGTGAGTCTGAGACCTGACCTTGGGCCGGCTGGTTCCTAAGTATGTATTCTCACTCTTGCCTCTGGATCAAGAGAGGGGTTTTTGGATACTGTATACTACAAAGAACAAGTTACAAGACTTTTTTTCCCCCATCACTATGGCTGATAAGGACCAGCTGAGGACAACTAAAACTTCTGGGATACATATCAAGAGCCATTTTTTAAAATGGATCAGTGAGCTACATAATAAGTCTCAAAAAATTTTAAATGGAAGTGGAAGTACAAAATGGTAATGAGGACACTGGGGCCACTTTCTACCCTTAGGACATTTGCCAAATACCTAGTTAAACTTTGTTTTTCATCATCTGGGTTGGGAAAGGGGCAGTAGCATAGCAGACAAAGCTTAGGGTCTGCCCAAGGTGGGAGGGGTAATAGATCTCATGATGCTGAGACTCAAAAAGATAGACTTACTGTAAGAGTGAACTATGAGTACATCTGCCTGCCTCCTCCCTCTCCAGTATCCCCTTGTCCTCCCCTCACTCCCCCTAGATAGCAGGGAAGATTGCCTATCCTGAGAGAATACATCTCCATGTCCCCTGAGTGTATATGTGTATTTTGCCACAAGCACCCCTGAAGCTGGCTTGTTTGAATCTGGGTAGTCTAAGGAAAGTCTCACACCAGAAATATAAAGTGATATCAGGTTTTTATTGCCCAGAAGCAAAATGTACTGTCTTTGGAGGAACTCAGAAACAGTTTCAAGAAATATAAGTTCACAATCAGAAATCACAAACACATAAATAGACAAGAGCCCGCAGAAACGATGGATGGAAGGAGCAGGCCTACAAAGAGTTAAGCTATTAAGACTTACCAGACATAGTATAAAGTATGTTTTATATTTAAAGAAATAAGGGAGAACCACTCTCGGCCTTTTGGCTAAGATCAAGTGTAAAGAAATAAGGGAGATAAAAGAGCATGATTGTAAAAACAGTCAAGCAGATTTGAGAAAAGTACCAAGTAGAAATCTAGGAATAAGGAACACCATAACTGAAAGTTCAGTGCATTGACTAACATAACTAACAGACTCTAGGTACCACTGAGAAAAGAATAAGAAGAAATAAAAATGTTTTCAGACTTGCAAAAGACTTTATCACCAACAGATATGCATTATGAAAAAAATTAAAGGGTGTTCTTCAGGCAGAAGGAGAATGATACCAGATGGAAATCTAGATCTACACAAAGGAATGAAGAGCATGTAACAGTATGGGTAAATGTATGATTTATTATTATTTAAACCTCTTTAAAGGTAATTGCTTAAATTACAGAAAAGTGGTGTTAACTTTATAATACGTAAAAGCAAGATGGATGACAAGAATAGCTTAATAGAAGGGAAGAAGTACACTATAAGTGTACTTTTTGTAAGGTTCTTGTACCTGAAATGAGATACTATCATTTAAATGTAGACTGTGATAAGTTAGAGATGTATACTATAAACCCTAAAGCAACCATCTAAATAACCTAAAAATTATAGCTGTGAAACTGAGATTAAATGTAATAAAAAATCGATTAATTTGAAAAATGACAGGAAAAGAGGTAAAAGAGTAGAGGACAATTGGGATGAATGGAAAAATAGCAAGATGACGTAACCATATCAATGGTCCTATTAAATGTGAATAGTCTAAATGCTCCAATTAAAAGGCAGCTATTGTCAGATTGGATTTAAAAGAACACTGGCTTCAAGAAAGGTACTTTAAGATACAAGTAGGTTAAAAGCAAAAGGATAGAAAAAGATACCTCATGCTACCACTAGTTAAAAGAAAGCTGGAATGGGTATATTAATAACAAAACAGATTTTAGAGCAAAAAATGCTAACAGGGATTAGGGTTTATGTCATACTGATACAGGGTCAGTTAATGAATGTACCTTTAGCAGCCCTAAATGATAGCAAAAGCTGATCACACTGCAAGGAAAAAATGGGCAAATTTTAGTATCTACTTTCTAAAACTGAGGGAGAAAGTTTGCAGAACAAAATAGTCTGAACAGTGGTAACAGCTAGTTTGACCTGGTTAGTATTTATAGAACATTCCACCCTACCACAGCAGAACACGAGAGTGCATGTGGAATATTTATGATGATAGACCACACTGTGGCTCGTTAAAAAATCTCAAATTTGAAGGTATTCATCATACCAAGTGTGCTCTTTGACCACAGAGGAATTATGTTAGAAATCAGTAACAGAGAGATCCTTGGCAATCCTTAAATATTTGGAAACAAGTCAAAGAAATCTAAAGAGAAAGTAGAAAGTAATTTGAAGTGAATAAGAAAAACGGGTTGCCACTAAAGCAGTACTGAGAGGGAAACTCGTAGTATTAAATATATTAGGAAGGAAGGTCTCAAATCAGTAACCTGAGTTTCCAGTTTAAGAAACTAGAAAAAGAAGAGCAAACTAAGTACAAGGTAAGCAGAGCTCGAAGAGGAATAATAAAGATCAGAGACAATAAAAGACAAAAAGAGAATAATCAGTGAATCCAAAAGCTTGTTCTTTGGGGAAAAAAAGACCAATAAAATTGTTAAGTCTCCAGCCAGATTGGTGAGGGAAAAAAGAAAGACAAATGATCAAGGAATGATTTTATATATATATATATATCACTACAGATAAAAGGACTATTAGGAGCACCTTTATGCCAATAAATGCAATATCATTGATGAAATCGACAAATTCCTTGAAAGGTAAAAATTACCAGAGCTCACTAAAAAGATAACCTGAACAGCCCTACAAAAGAAATTGAAGGGGCACCTGGGTGACTCAACTGATTGTCTCCTTTTGGCTCAGGTCATGATTGCAAGGTACTGGCAGTTAAGCCCCACATTGAGCTCCCTGCTCAGTCGGGAGTCTGTTTCTCCCTCTCTTTCTGCCTCTTTCCCCTGTTTGCGTGGGCATGCACACATGCATGCACACACTCTCTCTCTTGCTTTCTATCTCTAATAAAATCTATCTCAAAATATTTTTAAAAAAATGAAATTGCAGTTTTAAAGCCTAATTATAACAAAAATCCAGGCCCAGGTGGCTTTAGTGGTGAGTTTAACCAAAAACTTCAGAAGAGATAATACCAATTCTACACAAACTTCTAAAAAATCACAGTGGCAGTAGTTTCCAATACATTCTGTGAGGCCATTATAACTCTGGGACCAAAATTATCCTGGTACCCTAGCCAAACAAACCTATTACAAGAAAAGCTACAAGGCAATATTCCACATAAATACAGGTACAACAATTCTAAGGAAAAGTTTAGTAAATTGAATCCTATGATATAATAAAATGATAATGTATCATGGTCATGGGATTTATCCTGGGAATGCAGGCTTGATTTAGCATTCACATAATCATCTCAATATAGAAAAATCATCTGACAAAACTGACCCTCTATTACTGAGAAAAACTTGGGCAAACTAGGAATAAAGGGAACTTCCCCAATTTGATAAAGGGCATCTATAAAAACCCTAGAGTTAACATCATACTTAGTTGTAAAAGATTGCATACTTTGCCCCTAACATCAGGAACAAGTAGGGATGTCTGTATCCAAGTTGTATAGGAAATTCTAGACTGCACCATTGGGCAAGAAAGAAAGGACATCCAGATTGGAAAGAAAAAATAAAATTGCTGTTATTCACAGATGACATGATCTTCAGACATGTAGAAAATATACAATGGAAAAAAATGTACGATGGAGTCTGCAAGCTATTAGAACTAAAAAGTGACTTTATCAAAGTTGCAAGATATAAAGCAACATACAAAAATCATGTGTGTATATGTAGCAACAATTAGAAACCAAAATTAAAAATCCACACTTAAAATAGCTTAAAAAATGTACTTAGAAATAAATCTGACAAAAAATGTGAAAAACCTGTACAATGAAAACTACAAAATATTGCTGTTATAAAGAAGACCTAAATAATAATATATAGCTTGTTCATGGGTCAAGATATTCAGTATTGTTAAGACTTCATATTCCCAAAATACAGATTCACTATAGATCCAATACAATCTCAATCCAAACCCCAGCAGGTTATTTTTGTGTGCGTATATATAAATTGATGAGCTGATTCTTAAATCTCTGTAGAACAGCAGTGGACCTAGAACAGCCTCCCAGGCTGCTTTCGAACTTGACAATGTTAACACCAAAAGCTTCCAGCCGCTCCATTCTCTGCCTCAACGTGATGTAAACCACCAACCCAAGCAGGAAGTCAGAAGTGTTTTTGTTTCAGTATGTCCCTCTGATTATCTGTACGAATGCATGCCAACTGAGAGGAAACATTGTAATAAGGGACCTAATTTAAGAGGTGTCAACTGAAGTTAGAAATAAGATTTACTGCTGTTCGTTCTTTGGAATAATCTGGGGTTGATTAGTGTTTTCAAACTACATCTGCCAGTTAATACGATATTCAACTATTTTCTATATAAGAGGAAAAATAAAAAATCTGATATGAAAGGATTTTTTAAAGACTTAGTTAATGAATTAATATGCACAGGAAAATGGACTTCTGTAGATCTTTAAGGAGCAAGTGTCAAGAGGTTTCTAGAAAAAAAAAAAAAAAAGAGATAGAGAAGGAAAGAAAGATCTACAAATTACCAACACAGTTAAGTTCAGAGCAGGGAACTGGTAACATAGCAACTGACCAAAAAAACAAAAAAAAAAAAACAAAAAAAAACCCAAAAACAACCACCACCCAAAACCAAAACAAAACAAAACTATGCCAGAAGCATCCCTTTTAAGGAACTAAGATTGTGTTCAAATTCTTGTAGTGTCATTTGCTGGGACTTGAGGACCTGAGGGACCCCTGCAAGCATATTCTTCAGAATCCAGATTAGGGGGACGCCTGGGTGGCTCAGTTGGTTAAGCAGCTGCCTTCGGCTCAGGTCATGATCCCAGCGTCCTGGGATCGAGTCCCACATCGGGCTCCTTGCTCGGCAGGGAGCCTGCTTCTCCCTCTGCCTCTGCCTGCCACTCTGTCTGCCTGTGCTCTCTCTCTCTGACAAATAAATAAATAAAATCTTAAAAAAAAAAAAAAAAGAATCCAGATTAGGGCGAGAGGTTACACTTTGGATGCAAAGTTACTGCTGTATTCATCTTAATAAATCAAATTAAGTTACTTGGCAGAACACCAAGTGTGACCCACCCATTTCTGAGGAAATGACCAGAGGTCAGAGATGATTATTTTCATCTTTTATAATTGAAGAAATATTTGTCTTGTTTTCTATTGCTCAAGGTTGGCATTTTCTTCCTCCTTCTGGCAAGTTGTCTCTAAAGCTATGTGCCATTTTCACCACAAAGTTCCCTGGATTCTTCAGAGACATGGAACCAATAGAACATATGTTTATAAAATGAAAATATTTTTATATATTATAAGTATGTATTGTGATGAATTGGCTCTCATGGTTACGGAGGCTGGGTAGTCCCACAGCGTCTGCTGGAAACCCAAGAGAGCTGGTGGTGTAGTTCACTCCAGCCCAAACCCTTGAGAACTAGGAGAGCCAATGGTGCAAGTCCCAGTCCAGCAGGGGAAGACCAGGTGTCTCAGCCCACCATCAGGCCAAGGGAGCACAGAGTCTCCCTTTCTCACCGTTATGTTCTATTTGGGCCTTCAAGGGATTGGATGAGGACCACCCACATTGAGGAGTGCAATCTGCTTTATGAGTCCAGTGATTCAAATGCTAATTTCATTCAGAGACACCCTCCCAGACACACCAAGAAAGAATGGTTAGCCAAATGTCTGGAAACTGAAATGATCCAGTCAAGTTGACACAAAACTAACCCTGATACTCCCTCATGAATTACTTTAGTCTATTGTAGTGTTTATTGAGCATCTAGTTAATACTCAATAGTTACTCATGTGGGCTGTGAGAAGGGAATACTTGACATGACTTCTTTTGGGGAAAAGCTATTCAGGAGGACTGCTGTCTCTACCTTGATAGCTCTTGACTCAAGCTAACATAGTAGATTATCACATGAAGGAGTTGAGTGAACATTCTGGAAGGGATGGAATTTCAGGTCAGCTAGGACTCTTCCCTTGGGGAGAAAAGCTACTTGGCAGCTTCCTGATCTTGGAGCTATTCTCTTTCAACACTCCCCCCAACCCTACTTCCTGGGCCCTAACTTACCAGTTTGGGAAGACATTGCTCAACAGGACACCAGCTCTCTTTGGTTAGAACTTGGTAGGAGCCATTTTCCTCTAATGATGAATGGAAAACTAAGGAGAATGCTTCAATTTATAGAAAAAGCCATTTTCTTAACTACAGGCTGGCGCCCCATTTATGGGCGAGCTGTTCATGCATTGCCTTTATAGAGTGACTATCCTTATTTTAGGACAGGAAAGACTGAAGACTTTTTACAGAAAAGGCAATTGGGCTTGCAGTAGGATTGGTTTTTTTTGTTTGTTTGTTTGTTTCTTGTTTTTTTTTTTTTAAGATTTTATTTATTTGACAGAGAGAGATCACAGCAGACAGAGAGGCAGGCAGAGAGAGAGAGAGGGAAGCAGACTCCCTGCTGAGCAGAGAGCCTGATGCGGGACTTGATCCCAGGACCCTGAGATCATGACCTGAGCCGAAGGCAGCGGCTCAACCCACTGAGCCACCCAGACGCCCCAGGATTGGTATTTTTCTTCCTCTTTTAATATCCATATGGGGGAGGGTCAGTGTAGAAGGTTACAGCAGCCAACCAAGTGTGAAGGCACTACCAAAATCCACCACAATCACTGGAGCACCATTAGCAGAGAAAGCCTCAGTGAGAGGCTTTCTCAGTGAGAAAGATAGAAATGTAAAGAAATTTGGGGACCAGAAATCTGGGCTATCACTCTATTAGCATCCATGAGCTCTTTCTGAGGGAAAAACAGGCACACACTGAAAAGTATATTCCTGCAGACTTTCTTTGTTTCCTTCAACTAATGAGGTAAGTTGGAGCCCTTTCATTTATGAAGAGCTCACATCTGGCTCTTATTTCCGATAACAATTGGCAGCTTCAAGGCAGTGCATTCTGTAAATCTTAGTAAGTCTCTTGGCTTTTAGGCCATGCTGCCTGATACCCTTCTGGGTAAGAGACCCAGATAAGATTTGGAGGGCTTGAGAATGTAGGGCAGTCTCTTGGGTCTGTAAGCAGACAGAATTTGTAATGTTTCTTATAGGCCTGTAATAGGCCTCAGTGTCTTTGTTCCTGAGGGAAAAAGTTATCGGCAGATAATGCCTTCTGAACTTCTAAAGCTTCTCTCTATTTCTCTACTGGTAAACTTTGCCCCTGTTTCATTTTGGGTTCGTTCTAAAGTTCTCAGAATAAAAGTACCAGCCAGTATATTCAATTTCATAATAGTAGCTGACATTTACTGAGCACATACTCTGTGTTCAGGCAGGCTAAGCATTTTATACACATTCCATCGGCAAATGCCCACTAAAGACACTTGGAGCAAGTGTTACCCACATTTTCCAGATAAGATTAGAGAAATTAGGGGCACCTGGGTGGCTCAGTGGGTTAAAGCCTCTGCCTTCAGCTCAGGTCATGATCCCGGGGTCCTGGGATCGAGCCCTGCATCGGGCTCTTTGCTCAGCGGGGAGCCTGCTTCCTCCTCTCTCTCTGCCTGCCTCTCTGCCTACTTGTGATCTCTCTGTCAGATAAATAAATAAAATCTTAAAAAAAAAAAGATTAGAGAAATTAAATAATCTTCCCAAGGCTACATGGCTAAATTAAGCAGTTAAGCCAAAATAACAAGTTCAGCTTGCTTCCACAGCTGGAGATCTTAAACATGAAGATATGCTCTCTCTCACAAATTCTCTTATTTCTGTGTGATTACCAAAATAAGATTGGGAAGAAGAAAAGTAATTGTTTCAGCCATCCACTCTTGGGTAACAAATCAGCCCTGACTTAAGGGCTTAAAATAATCCATTATTTCTCACAATACTGACCAGGAGGCCTGTTTTACCTGATGATGGGTTGACTAGATGGTCTACAATGGCCTCCCTCCCATGGCCCCCTCTGTGTGACTGCTTGGGATTCCTCACAGCATGGTGACTGCTCTCTGAGAAAACATTCCAAGAAGACAAACCTCATCATGAGAGTGCTAAGCAAGGTTCCATTTTTAATATACTTGCTAATGGTCCATTGACCAAAGTTAGTCTCATGGCTGAACCCTGAGTCAGTGTGGGAGACTTTATTAGGGCATGAGTCTTAGAAGGTGTGGTTCACTGGGGACCACCAAAGTAACTGTAAGGGCCTGGTTAGCCAGAGGGAGCCATTTCATTGTAAACTTAGATTAAACCTGCCCCTCCCAGAGGAACTTACTTTCTGGGCCCAGATACAAGGGCGGGCCAGGCCGGATGGAGACATCCAATCAGTAGGGCACGCATCTATTTACTATGGTAAATTGAAATTCAATTGGCCACCCGTATTGCCGACCTAGCATGACTGTGCAGTTTTCCCTGTGTATTGCAATCCCATTGGCCACCTGTGTATAAGCCAGGCTCAACCACCTCTATAAAAGTTAGTCCGTGAGGCTGGGGTAGGGTCGTCATCGGGAGCATCCTCGTCGGGGTTGTCGTCGTCGTTGCCTCTTGGAAAAGAGACAGCCCTGACTGGTCAGTTTGATTCTCGATGCTTGGCACAAAATAAAGCTTTGCTTGACCTTCGCTTTGCATCAGTCTCGTTCCTTTGATCACGGACCCTAACAGTAACCAACAGGCACTATGTGCAATGTTTTACTCATCTGAGAAGCTTCTTTCACTTCCTCTCAGACAAATAGCAAAGTTTGCCAGTTAGAATTTCAGTATATGTGCTGCCGAAGCGAGCACATTGCCAGTTAGAATTTCAAATTACACATATAACTGTTTGCATATAAATGTTGATATTTTGAATGGTGGTGTTCAGGCTGTTAAATGAATCAATAATCGGCAAGTCCATTTATTAATTTGAAATTTCCATTTTCAAGGAGAGTTAGCTTGTCAGCACGCTCATTACCTTGTTTAGTATTCACAAAACCCCAGTTACTTTGTGATCTCTACAGATGAGAAGCAGGAGTAACTTGGTCCCGGTCGCATGCCTGGTTCTCAGCAGATCTAGTTTCGAGGCACTGCTGGACTCCAAAGCCAAGCTCTTTCCTCCTTCCCAGTCTACCTCTGGTGCTGAATGTAGATTTGGGGAGCTGAGGAGTAAGCAACACGGGACACTTAAAGGTTTGTAAGGAAGGGTGAAGTTGTTGTTTTGTTTTGTTTTGTTTTGAAGTAAGATCTACAACCAACACAGAGCTTGAGCTCACCATCCTGAGATCAAGTGTCAAGCTCTGCCTACTGAGCCAGCCAGGTGCACTGGGCGATTTTTTAAAAGCAACTGCAATTGAGTGGAAGAGGAAGCTCGCAGGGCCAAAAGCCTGGAGTCTCTGGTTCATTTTGTGCTGCTGTGTTAAACTAGCGGGCCTGGTCTTTCTCTCTCTCTCCTTTTTTAAAGATTTTATTTATTTTAGAGAGTGAGAGAGAACAGGGGGAGGGGTAGAAGGAGAGAGAGTATCTCAAGCAGACTCTATGCTGAGCTCAGAGCTCAACATTGGACTTGATCCCACAACCCTGAGATCATGACCTGAGCCAAAATCAAGAGTCAGCTGCTTAAGTGAATGGGTCACCCAGGCGCCCCTAGTGGGCCTGGTCTTAAATTTTCATCATCTCTAACTTTTTACAAAGTTTTTTTGGGTAAAATATACATAGGATGAAATTTACCATCTTAACCATACTGGAGTTTAAAAGTTCCGCAGCACTGAGTACACTCACGTTATTGTGTGACCATCACTACCATCCATCTCCAGAACTAAAATTACTGGAACTTTTGAAACTTTGGAAGGGAAGTTCTGGGTACATGGCCTTTATCCAGGCACTTTGGGCTGGTCAGGACTCGGGGTCTCAAGATCCTGTCGGGTCACCTTTGGGAGTTTTCTGAAAGTTAAGGGTGTCATCTGGGGTATAAGGACAATGAAAAGGAAGTCACTGTTGGGGTCATCAGGAGGTTGCTGGGGGGAACTGGTTGTTATGCGCTGAGGTATGTCTTCTAAAATTCATATGCTGAAGCCCTAAACCATACCCGCCCCCACCCCATATCAGAAGGTGAATATATTTAGAAATGAGACTTTTAAAGAAGTAAATAAGGCAAAGTGAAATTATATTGGCCAATATAACTGGTGTTTTTATTAAAAAAGGAAATTAGGACACAGGCAGACACCGAGAGAAGACCAAAGGCAGGGAGACGGTGGCATCTATAAGCCAAGAAGAGAGGCCCCAGAGGAAACCAACCTTGTTGACATCTTGATCTTAGACTTCCAGAATCCAGAACTGTGACTGAATGAGTTTCTGCTGTTTAAACCACCCCATCTGTGGTATTTGTTACTGTGACCCTATCGGACTAACACAGTGGGGAAGGGCCCTGCTGGCTCAGGGCCTTGAAAGCTGTGGGGCCTCAGTTCTAAGATGGATCAAGTGAGGAAAACTCCAGGTGATCACTAGGTGAGCAGTATGTCAGGAAAGAGAGAGGTTGTGTACTAAATGTCCCTGCCAGGTAGTACACTTGTTTTCAGTCAGCATGCTGGGATGTGGTTTCAAAACCTCCGTGTAGACCCAGTGGGCCCTGGGCTTCTGAGAGGGGCCTACTCTGGGAACTGCGGTCTCATGGACAAGAGATAGAAAGATGGAACCGTGACCATCAGCCCTGATTCTACGTGTTGGGCCATGGCCCCCTCAGGTCTTTGGTTTTGTTTTTTTTGTTTTTTGTTTTAAAGATTTTATTTATTTATTTGTCAGAGAGAGAGAGAGCGCGAGAGCAAGCACAGGCAGACAGAGTGGCAGGCAGAGACAGAGAGAGAAGCAGGCTCCCTGCCGAGCGAGGAGCCCAATGTGGGACTCGATCCCAGGACGCTGGGATCATGACCTGAGCCGCAGGCAGCCGCTTAACCAACTGAGCCACCCAGGCGTCCCTGGTTTTGTTTGTTTAATAAGTTTAAATTGTTATAGGCATAGGCATACTGCGGAGACGTTGCAGGTTCTGTTCCAGACACTGCAATAAAGTGGATATTGCAATAAAGCCAGTCAAACGACTTTTTGGTTTCCCAGTGCATGTAAAACTTATATTTATATTGTAGTCTGTTAATTGTGTGATAGCATTATGTAAAACAACCAACGTACAGGGGTGCCTGGATGGCTCAGTCAGACAGATGTCCGGCTCTTGACTGTAGCTCAGGTCATCATCTCAGGGTCATGAGGTCAAGCTCTGTGTCAGGCTCCAGGCTCAGCATGGAGTCTGCTTGTCCCTCTCCTCTGCTCCCCCCCCATCACTCTCTCTCACTCTCAAACAAATAAGTAAATAAAATCTTTTTTAAAAAACCCAATTTACATGCCTTATTTAAAAGACTTTATTGCCAAGAATTGCTAACCATCATCTGAGCTTTCAGGGAGTAATCTTTTGCTGGTGGAGAGTCTTCCCTTCATGTCAATGACTACCAATTGAACAAGGTGGTGGTTGCTGAAAGTTGGGGTGGCTGTGGCAATTTCTTTTTTTTTTTAAGATTTTATTTATTTATTTGACAGACAAAGATCATAAGTAGGCAGAGAGGCAGGTATAGAGAGAGGAGGAAGCAGGCTCCCCGCCGAGCAGAGAGCCTGACGTGGGGCTTGATTCCAGGACCCTGGGATCATGACCTGAGCCGAAGGCAGAGGCTTTAACCCACTGAGCCACCCAGGTGTCCCAGCTGTGGCAATTTCTTGAAATAAAACATCAGTGAAGTTTGCCATATTGATTGATTCTTCCTTTCGCAAATGAATTTTCTGTAGCACACGATGCTATTTGATAGAATTTTACCCACAGGGGAACTTCTTTCAAACTGGAGTCCACCTTCTCACCCCCTCACACCCTCTCAAGCCGCTGCTTCATCAACTAAGTTATGTCATAGTCTAAATCCTCTGTTGTCATCTCAACAGTCTTCATGGCATCTTCCCTGGGAGTAGGTGCCATCTCAGGAAACCACTGTCTTTGCTCATCCACGAGAAGCAATTCCTCATCCATTTGAGTCCACCGTGAGATGACAGCGGTTCAGACACATCTTCAGGCTCCACTTCTGATTCTAGTTCTCTTGCTGTTTCCACCACATCCGCGGTTCCTTCCTCCACTGGAGTCCTGAGCCCTCAAAGTCAAAGTCATCCATGAGGGTGGGAATAAACTTCTTTCAAATTCCTGTTCATGTTGATATTTTCACCTCTTTCCCTGAATCAGGAATGTTCTGAAGGGCGTGTAGAATGGTGAATTCATTCCAGAAGATTTTCAGTTGACTTTGGCCAGATCCCTCAGAGGAATACTATCTCTGGCAGCTCTAGGCTTACGAAATCTATTTCTTAAATAATAAGATTTGAAAGTTGAAATGACCCCTTGATCCATTAGCCACAGAATGGACGTTGTGTGAACAGGCATGAAAACAACATTCATCTCACCGGACATCTCCATCAGAGGTCCTGGGTGACCAGGTGCACTATCAATGAGCAGGAATATTTTGAAAGGAGTCTTTTCTTCTGAGCAGTAAGTCTCAACAGTTGGGTTTAAATATATAGTAAACCATGTTGTCAACAGCTATGCTACCACCCAGGCTTTGTGGTTCCATTTACAGAGCACAGGTAGAGTAGACCTAGCATAATTCTTAAGGGTCCTGGGACTTCTGGAATAGTGAATGACCATAGGCTTCAACTTCAAGTCACCAGGGGCATCAGCCCCTAACAAGAGAGTCAGCCCATCTTTTGAAGGTTTAAGGTCAGGCATCGACTTCTCTTCTCTGGCTGTGAAAGTCCTAGATGGCCTCTTCTTCCAGTAGGAGGCTGGCTGGTTCCCCTACATTGAAAATATGCCGTTTAGTGCCGCTACCTTCATCAGTGACCTTAGCCAGATCTTCTGGATGGTTTGCTACAGCTTCTCCAGCAGCACTGGCTGCTTCACCTTGCTCTCTGATGTGATGAGATGGCTTCTTGCCCTAAAGTTCATGAACCAACCTCTGCTGGCTTCAGACTTTCCTTCTGCAGCTTCCTCACCTCCCTCAGCCTTCCCAGAATTGAAGAGAGTGAGGGCCTTGGTCTGGCATAGGCTTTGGCTTAAGGGGATGTTGTGGCTGGTTTCATCTTCTGTCCAGACCACTTGGACTTTCTCCACACCAGCAATCGGGCTGTTTCACATTCTTATCATTCATGCATTCACTGGAGTAGCACTTTTCATTTCCTTCAAGAATTTCTCCTTTGCATTCCCAACTTGGCGGAGGGCTTGGGGTGAGAGGCCTCCAGCATCCTGGGAGGCGGCAGGGCAGGAGCGCTCGGCCCTTCCTGGATCCCCTCCCTGAAGGAAAATACCCACCCACGCTACTACCAAGAGCTGTAGCAGACTCTGGTCCTGCGGTCCCTTGGATTCCTTGGGAGCGAGGTTACCACACACCCCCAGCCTTTCTGGAAGCATGATTCCCTTGGGCCCTTATGTGCCCGGTATCAGCAGCAACCAGCCCACACGGAGACTCACAGTCCAGGCCAGAGCCCACAGCTCCCAGAAGAAGTTGTGGAAAAGGCGGCTTCACCTTTCTCAAGTCTCTCTTCTCACTCTGTGAAGCAGAGGCAGGAAGGGGAGCCCTTTGAAATATCTAGAATTATCTGAGGTAGATGTCTGGATAAGAGTTTCTTTCACAAAATGCTGTTTTTCAAGGGAAAATAAATAATGGTATTATTATTTAAATAATAAATGGTATTTATTTTCACCAAGATGGATATTTTATAGCACTTCGGGATGTTCATAGACACCGTGGGCTTTCATTTAGCCCAGGAAACAGAAAAAGAGACAGACGTGAATGAATGAAGTAACGTCTTACTTCTTTCCCAAAAGATAGCAGACAGCAAGTCGCCGCTTGGCGTAAAGCCAAGGCCTCTGTGATTAAACAATATATAACCACGTGGCGCCAACAGGCAACTGAATCGGTTTTCTGACAAGTACACTTTCAGTCAGGCTGGTTAGCTGAGGGGACGTGCTCCCCTTCTCTGGGGAGACCAGTCGCCTCAGGCTTTCAAATACAGCCACTGTCCTGCCTCAGGCGTATTCCAGAAGAAAAATGCTTATTTATGGAGCCCGGATTTTATGTAAAAAACGAGTTGACAGGACCAGTTGGAAGAGCCCTGCCAGAGAGGGAAAACATCAATTTAAATATTTGATTTGCATCCAAAATTCATTCCATCAGAGACCTGGCACCCACAGCAGTCTGCTGCCCCACTGGAGAAATAGCGCAGACATTTCTGGTGTGCCTGGAAAGTACTCTCGGCTCCCCAGGATCCCAGGGCCAAAAGCCTTAACTGGCTCGGAGTATTGAACACCTGAGGACCCATGTCCCAGGATAATTACGCATATTCCAAAGTAGCAGACGCCGAAGCTGCCCTCAGCCGCGGCTTTTCAGGGCCTGAATATCCTCTGTCCCAGCCAACTACAGCCTGAGGTTGTGCAGGGGACGGGCTGGGGGCCAGCTGCTGGGCCCGGCGCTTCCGGGCACGCCTCAGCTGCCTTCAGATCCTTGAGCAGCAGATTTTCAAGTTCTCCTGCCAACACCCAAGCCAGCCATTGAATAATCAGCTGCAATTTGTAAACACATTCCATTTTGCAACTGCTGTTTTCATTCAGAATTTTCTGCAATTCCAGGGGCCAGCCACAGCAGGTTGTTTTTTTATTTTAATGTTATTTAAAAAAATTTTTTTTATCTTCAGACTTGCAAGGCGCTTGGCCCTCTGCAGCGGGGACCTGGGAGGAACTCGGATCTGCTTCCCAGATTGGAAGGAGACCCCAGACACAAAGGGGCCACGCAGGGAGGGCCAGAGGGAGCCTTTCCCGCGTCTTCAGGGAGGGGACTCCCTGACACCCCGCTGTCTGTCCCTCACACATGTGACAAAGCAAAGCACACAAAAATGCAAGTAATACAGTGGCAGTCGACTTGAACTGCTTGTGGAAAATAAGGTTTTTGCAGATATATGAACTCCTTAACCCTCCTTTCATGCTTTGGAAAGGCCCATGCTTGTTCCTGGTAGACTTAGGGCCCAGCAAGTCTCCTGCCTGATGCTTTCGGAAAAAACAAACAAACAAACAAACAAAAAAACAAAACACATTTTGCTAATCAAGAGCAATAGAGACATTTCATCTCCAGCATTTAAATATCCATATCAAGGAGGAAGAAAACTCTATTATAGAAAAGTTTTTTTAAAAATCCTGTTTATTGGGGGCCTGGGTGGCTCAGTTTGTTAAGCAACTGTCTTCGGCTCAGGTCATGGTCCTGGAGTCCCGGGATCGAGTCCCATGTCGGGCTCTCATCTCCATGGGGAGTCTGCTTCTCCCTCTGACCTTCTCGCCTCTTGTGCTCTCTCTCACTGTCTCTGTCTCAAATAAATAAATAAAATCTTAAAAAGAAAATCCTGTTTATTTATTTAAATTGTGGTAAAATACATATCACATAAAACTCACCATCTCAACCATTTTTGAGAATTCAGTTGATGGGATCAAGTGCATTCACACTGTGGTGCGACCCAGAACATTTTTTTCAACTTCCCAGACTGGAACTCTGTCCCCCTTCACCTCTAACTCCTCACTCCCCCGTCCCCCAGCCGCTGGCAGTCCCCTTTCTAGTTTCTGTCTCTATGGTTTTGACAACTCCTGTAATCTTGTGTAAATGGAAGGAACTTTTTAAAAAATTTATTGTTTTAAATTTTAATTCCAGTAGAGTCAACATCCCGTGTTATACAACCGTTTTTGTTTTGTTTTTGTTTGTTTTTAGATTTTATTTTTATTTATTTGACAGAGAGGGAGAGATAGCCAGAGAGGGAACACCAGCAGGGCAGAGGGAGAGGGAGAAGCAGGCTTCCCTCGGAGCAGGGAGCCTGATGTGGGGTCATGACACCGAGCAGAAAGCAGACACTTAACGGCTGAGCCACCTGGGTGCCCTGTGATGTGACAATCGTATACGTTATTCAGTGCTCATCGTGATAAATACACACCCCCCCCAATTTTTTTTTTTTTAATTTAGAAAATATCTTGAGGCTAAGGAGAAAATGATCTTTTCATTCACAAAATCTAAGTTTCAGTGCTGTTCAGTCGCTGTGACAAAGTCTCCTGGTGCTCTGCCCAGGTGACCGGCTCTTCCTTCTGTCCTCTGGGGCAAGTCGCCCTTCCAGAGGGGGCAGGAGTCAAGATGAATCTGGGTTCGAAAGTCTGAGTGGGCCCCTCCTCTCGAGGGGAAGTAACTTGGGGTGCTGACGGGGGGCCACCCTGGCCCTGAGGTGGACTCGTGTTCTGCAGCCACAGCGCTCCCTCTGCTCCCCACCCAGTGAGGGACCCTGAGGTCCTGACCTTCCATTCGTGCCCCTGCTCGGTGGACGCTTCCCCTCAACCTTTACCACGTGCTCATCCCAAGCCTCCGCCCTGCTTTCTGCCCCAGCCCCTGCCTCCCACCGCATCCAGTGTCTGCAGCCCGACCTCCTCTCACCTTCTGGGGCTCATCCACCGCTTCCTCTCACCAACGCACTAGACCTGTTCTGGGCTGAACTGTGTCCCCCCAGAGTTCATATGTCGCAGTCCTGTACCTCAGAACAGGACCATTTGGAGATACAGCCTTACAGAGGTTGTTAAGATAAAATGAGTGGTGGGCCCTGGTCCGGTGTGCTGGTGTCTCTATGAGGAGAGGAGATCAGGCCCCAGACACACACAGAGGGACGACCACATGAGGACACAGGGAGAGGTGGCCTCAGGAGGCACCCATGCTGCTGTCCCCTTGATCTCGGACTTCCAGCCTCTGGACCTGTGCGTCTGTTATTGAAGGCGCAAGTCTGTGGTTACTTGTGACAGCAGCCTGAGCTGACAGATCCCAGGCCCCTTCGGGTCCTTATCTTATGTTTCCTCCCCTGGACTCCACACTCTGCTGTGCCCTGAGGCCCATCTTCCCTCCTGAAGCCCCAGTGTGGCTCGGCCTCCTTAGCTTGCCCTGAGGAGACAGTCCCTGTCCTCCCACATGTGTTCCCCGGATGTCTCACTCATCGCCCCGGGCCCCACCTGGCGCACCCAGCTGCACAACGGGCATTTGCTACAGACCCCTCCTCGGGCACCTGGGACCCCACCTGTTCGAGACACAGTTCACATCTCTCCTCCCGCCACGCCTGGTTTTTCTCTCAGGTCCTCCATTCCTGGTGGCACCCGTTCCCCTTTTGGCAAACTAGATACTGCTCTTTCCCTCAAACTTAACCCATCAAACCCAAGTCCTGCCATTTTACTTGGAAGGTATTTTTTGATTCCCTTCCGTGATTCCCTGCCACTCCCAGGATGAAATGGCAGCTCACCAGCTTGGTACGCAAGGCCCTCCAAGGCCCAACTCCAGACTTCTCTCCACAGAATCCTCTACCCTCTGACTCCTCCTCCAAAGATGCAGGCTGCCCGCACTCCCCCAGCCGGCTCACGGTTCTGAGACATTTGGGTCTGTCCTGTCTGTCCGCCATTCTCCTTTCCCTCCATATCTTCTCCAGCTATCCGTCCTTCAAGATCTCCTCCAGAAAGGTATCCCTGAATTCCTGAAGGCTGGGTCTTGATGGGAGCCCTCATCATCATTATAACCATGGTCTGGTCACCGTCATCACAGACATGGAGCATAGTTGTGCACTGATCAAGTACCAGGTGCACCTGGCTAACTGTTTCACACACTTGATCTCACCTCATCCTACAACAACCCTGTGAGGTGGGTACTATCTTTAGCCCCCAATACACAGGGAACTAAGGCCCAGCAGGGTTAAGCAATTTGTCTGGGGTCATAATCTATGGCTGGTATAATTCATAACATTCATATCCTCACCTTGAATTGTAACCAGCTTTATAGAACTTCCTTCTCTTGAGAATAGGAACTATATCTGATTTATTTTTGGGTCACTAAGGCATAGGCTGACTTCTGATAAGTAGTAGTTGCTATGTGGAACTAGGAGAATAAAACAGGTTGCCTCCCTAGGTCAGTCAGTCCGGCAGAGGCAAGATGGCTCAGGATGGTTGGCTCGAACTTGGTCCTTGCTATGCCTGAGGCTGGCTTTGGGATATGCTTAGTATGTGGGTCCATATGGGATGAAATCTGGCTCTAAGAAAGGAACTCACTAAAAAGGATCTTTCCTATCTTCTCCACCAAGTTTCTAATCTCTTTAACTGAATGAAGACCTTCATTCCATAAGTAAAGATTCCAAGGAAAATACAGCCGGTCCCAGTTTTCTGTTTCACATTTCCCAGTTTTACCCGTTGTTCAGTTTGTTGATTTAGAGATAAACCCTTCCCCGTTATCCATTAGTTCCAGAATCCACAGTGCTCTCTCTCTCTCTTTTTTTAATAGTCACAAAGGATATATGCATAAATATAGTACGTGGCAGCCGGTCTACTAAAAGCTTTCTGGCTTTGTATGATTTTATATGGGGTATGAAGATCAAGTGAGAATGATAATTAGAAGGGTTTGTTTTAAAGAAAATATAAGGCTTCTTTATCAGTAGTAGCTTTATAAAATAAAAACATGGAAGTACAATATACATAGAGAAAAGCCACCAACCCCAAGAATATAGCTTGCCGAGCTATCACAAGGTGAATACATCTGTATCACCAGCCCCTGATCAAGAGACAGAATATTGGGTGGCTTGGTTGTTGGGCGTCTGCCTTCGACCTTGATCCTGGGGTCCTGGGATCGAGCCCCACGTTGGGCTCCCTGCTCAGCATGAAGCCTGCTTCTCCCTCTCCTACTCCCCCTGCTTGTGTTCCCTCTCTCGCTGTCTCTCTCTCTCTCTGTGCCAAATAAATAAATAAAATCTTTAAAAAAAGTGAGACAGAATATTACCAGAGTCACCTTTCCCACAAGCACCCCCCTCCAAGCACTGAGGCGATCGGTGTACTGACTTCTACGCCACAGGTTAGTTTTACCGCTTTTGAACTTGACACAAATAGACTCCTATAGAATGTATTCTTTTGCATCTGGCTTCTTTTGCTCAACATCACGGGGGTGAGATTCACCAGCTGTGCATAGCCATCCACTTGCTAATCCGTTTTCACTTCTGTAAGAATTCCTTTTATAGGTATATCATCACGTATCTAACCACTCTCCTCTTGATGGCCATTTGGTGCGATTACGAATGTTGCTGCTAGCAACATTCCAGTGCACGTCTTGGTGACATGTGAGCACTGCTTTGGAGTCTATGTCCAGGAGTGGAATTTCTGGTTAATGGTATTCTCAGCTTTAGTGGATGCTCCCAGAGTTTCCCGGAGTGGTTGTGCTCTTTTATATTTCCACCGTGGAGGGCGCCTCCTTAGCGCAGTAGGCAGCGCGTCAGTCTCATAGTTCCACCGTGGAACGAGTGGGAATGAACGGATGAGGGCTTTGGTTGCTCCTAGTCTCCCCAGTGCTTGGGATTAACAGTCTTTTCAGTGTTAGCCGTTCTGGTAGATGTGTCCTGGTTTCTCTCTGGGTTCAGTTTGTCATATTGCTTATGAGGTTGAGTCTTTTTTATATGCCTTTGGACATTTGGATGTCCTTCCTTCATTCCTGTTTTGGTGAAGCATCAGTTCATTTCTTTAATTAATTAATTAGACTACATTTTATTATAATATACAAATACATAGCACTCACCATTTCTCAGCCTCCAAGCCCATGGTCTCAGGACATCCACGCTCTTGTGGAACTACCAGCATCCGCTTCTAGGCTGCTCAGCTCTTACGTTGGTGTTTCAATAGGGTTATCAGCCTTCAGCCTTTCTCTTCTTCTTCTTCTTTTTTTTTTAAGATTTTATTCATTTGTTTGACAGAGAGAGAGAGACAGCCAGAGAGGGAACACAAACAGGGGGAGTGGGAGAGGGAGAAGCAGGCTTCGTGCTGAGCAGGGAACCCGACATGGGGCTCGATCCCAGGACCCCGGGATCATGACCTGAGCCGAAGGCAGACATTTAATGACTGAGCCACCCAGGCGCCCCTGGAACTTTCTCTTCTTGTTTTTTTTCTTTTTTCTTTTTTCTTTACTGTGTAACAGTATTCATTGTTTTGGGGCCTTTCTCTTCTTAATCTGTAGGAATCCATTACATATTCTGGACATGACTACTGTGTCTGCTATATGTATTATAAATATATTTCTCCATCTGTGACCTCTCACTCTCTTATTGATGAAAAGACATTTTTAATTTTGCAACTAAGAAGCCTCTGGACAGGAAAAAAAAATCAAATTGAAAAGGCGACCTATGGAATGGGAGAAAATATTTACAAACTACACAACTGGTAAGGGGTTAATATCCAAAGTACGTAAGGAACTCATGCAACTCAATAGCAAATAATAATAAGAATACACTAATAATAATAATAACCCAATTTGGAAATGATCAAAGGGCCCAAATAGACGTTTTTTTTTTTAAAGATTTTGTTTCTTTATTTGAGAGAGAGGCAGTGAGAGAGCATGAGCAAGGAGAAGGTCAGAGGGAGAAGCAGACTCCCCGTGGAGCTGGGAGCCTGATGCGGGACTCGATCCTCGGTCTCCGGGATCATGATCTGAGCCAAAGGCAGTCGTCCAACCAACTGAGCCACCCAGGCGTCCCAACCAAATAGACATTTTTTTCAAAGAAGACATCGAGATGGCAACAGGTACATGAAAAACTGTTTAGCATCATTCATCCTCAGGAACTACAAACCCAAGCCACAATGAGATAGCACCTCGCACCTGTTAAAATGGCGATGATCAAAAAGACAAGAAAGAATGAATGTGGTGAGGATGTGGGATGTGGAGAGAAAGGGAGCCTTGTGCATGACTGGTAGGAAGGTAAATCTACAGCCACTGTGGAAAACGGCATGAAGGTTACTTAAAAAGTTAAATGTAGAAATACCCTGTGATCCAGAATTCCACTGCTGGGTATCTATCTGAAGGAAATAAAATCACTTTCTGAAGGCGCTATCTGCACCCCATGATCATCACAGCATTACTTATAAGAGCTAAGATATGGAAATAAGTCGAGGGTCCATCCATGGATGAACGGATAAAGAAAATGGATATAGGTGTCTCTCTACACACACACATATATATACACACATGTGAATAGGAATATAAATGGATATGTAATATACATGAATTATATCTATGAAGTCATATGACTATTATTCAGCTATACAAGAGAAGGAGATCCTGCCATTTGTGACAACGTGGATGAAACTGGAGGGCATTGTGTAAGTGAAATAAATCAGGGGAAGAGAAATATTGTATGTTCTCAGTCATATGTGGACCCTAAAAAAACCTGAACTCGCAGAAACAGACGGAAGGTTGCCAGAGGCGGGGAGTGGGTGGTGGGAAATGGGTGAAGGGGGTCAGAGGCTACAGGCTTCCAGTTGTAAGTAAAGTATATCATGGTGACTATAGTTAACAAGACTATATGGCATATTTGAAAGCTTCTAAGAGAGTAAATCTTGAAAATTCTTATCATAAGAAAACAGCTTGTCACTACATAAGGTGATGGATGTTAATTAGACTTAATGTGGTCGTTTCATAATATTATGCATTTTCGGCATAATAATATGTCAAATCATTACGTTGTGTGCCTCAAACTTAGACAATGTTATATGCCAATGATATTTGGCATATCAAACTATTGCACAATGTATTGATCTTTCTGGGGGGAGAGGACTAGTTTTTTGTGTGTCCGGTTGAAGAGACTTTTACCTGTCTCCTAAGGAGCTTTTATAATCGACCCATGGCTACTAAGCCCTACTTCTCTGATGCTTGTTTTTGTTAGAAATGAACCAGGCACTTCCATTGATGTGATCACCTATTTGGTGGGAAAGCACTATTTTTATCATTATTCGCCCAAATCAGGACCCAGTGTGTATGCTGGCCAATTTCTCAGGTTACCCCTGGTCCGAACATCCTTGCTGCACTGGAAGAGGCTGGGCAGCTGTGAGAGGCGGGCGGGCACCGTTTCACAGCCCCCCTGCGTCTCCCAGGTGCAGGCCCCCCACCAGAGGAAGAAGGTGTGTGGGCTTGTGGGCAGAGCCTGGTCAGAGATGTAGTTCTGCATGCAGAACTGGAGAAGAGAGAAGAGACTGTGACATTGACCTAGAGCTTCGGGGGTTTCAGGGACTGGGAACAGAGCAGATGGAGGAAAGACCCAGTATGTGGAGGAGCAGAGCAGTAAGGGCGAAGCTCTGAGAAAGGAGAGAGAAGGGGAGTACTTTCTATGTAGTGGCTACGTAGTACAGGGATGAGACGTGATGTGGCAGCCACTGGTCTCAACTGTCCTACTCCTGGCATTCCTTGCTTAGGTGCCCGGACCGGCAGGGGTCCCACACTGTACTGAGCATGCCGGAAAAGACAGCGAGCATCGTCACCAAGCTGGTAGAGGCTGCTTGGGGCTGTCCTGTGGGCAAGGCTCCAGGACCCCGGATTGAAGCTGAGGCTATTGTTACCTCCAGGAGGTGCCCCATACCAGCCTTTCATGGGTCTCTGTTTCTCATTCTCTAGGAATTGAGCATTTTATTTATTTTAAAAGATTTTATTTATTTATTCGACAGAGAGAGGGAGAAAGAGAGTGAGCACACAAGCAGGGGAAGTGCAGGCAAAGAGAGAGAGAGAGAGAAGCAGTCTCTCCCCTGAGCGGGGAGCCCAATGCGGGACTCAATCCCAGGACCCCGGGATCATGACCTGAGCCGAAGGCAGTTGCTTAACCAACTGAGCCACCCAGGTGCCCCAAATTGGGAATTTTAAACACACAATAAAAAATTCACCTACAAAAACAAAGTATTTGTCTGCTGGGCTCAGAAGTAGTATTATAAGTAGTTACAAAACTACTCACTTGTGACAAAAAGCAAATCAGGGGCTGCTTGGGGTGAGGTAGGGTGGGGAGGGGCTGGAGGGAGGGATACAAAGACAGGCAAGGAACCTGAGATGGTGGATGTTTCTTGTCTTGATTATGGAAATGATGCCACAGGTGTATACACATGTCCAACCTTAGCAAGTTGTACATTTCAAAGATGTGCCTTCATGGTATGCAAATTATCCCTCAACGAAGCTGTTAAAAAAGCATCCTCCCAACCACACACGCATGCACATGCTTGCACACGCTCATTTGTGCACACATGTAGCTCGCGATGAAGTGTTTCGAGTGATACTTTCATCACTCAACTACGAGCAACTCTCCAAACCTACTGGTTTTGCGGGCGCCATGGTTCTTCCAAGTGTCCTGGTCACGAGAAAGACCAGCACCCAGGGGGCTGGCTCCTGAGCTTCCGCGCGGCTCCGGACACCACTGTCAACGTTCCGGGATTCCGTGAAGGTCCCCACTGAGGGGAGGATTTGCCAGAGGCACAGGGTAGGAGACCCTCTTAGTCTCCTCGGCGCCTACCTCGTTCCCACGGCTATTACACAACAGACAATCGCTGGAGATTTTGACTTGAACTTCAGGATCTGGGAGGCCATAATGGGAGCCCCCCCCCGCCCCCTCACGCCACCACTGCGACATTCTTCTGTCCTCCTGCGGTCAGCGGATACGGCCCGGCTGAGTCCCTGGAGCAGAGCTGAGGACTGGTGTCGGGATGACCGCCCGTCTTTAGAGAACAAGAATTCTGGGTCATTCTCTTCTCCCCGAACAGCGTGTTTATATAATGGTTTCTCACCGGTGGGGCCTTTAAAGCTTCAGATAAGAACTTTCTAGTAATAAAGGGGAACAAAGACCGCAGTGGTAAACTCTCACAATGAACGGATGGCTGCCAGCAAAAATTTACGGCAAAGTGTAAAAATCAACAGGTTGTTTTTCCTTTTATTAAAATGATGCATCTGGTCGAGGGAGAGGTGCTTCGGAGCGTCACACATGTGTTGACTTGCTTCTAAAGGGAAGCGCAGCCTTCTCCAGGAGCCCTGAGGTGGTCCCCGTCCCTCCCAGCTGCTCCCCGTCCCTTCCGGATCCCTCTGGTGATAGACAGTTGCTGGCAGGCAGCTGGCCAGGATCCTTGGCACAGGATCAGAGGTGGCACCCAGGTCCCCACGCCAGGACCAGTGCCTCATCAGCACAGCGCTCTAAACATCTGAGCACAAGCTCAGGGTAAAAGGAGAGACTCAGTGATGCCAAGCCTCAAAGCAACATGTTGGAAAGGCCCCCACTCACCACCCCCAAAACACCCAGCAGTGGACCGAAGGAGACCAAGACCTGAGGAACGAACTGTTTGCCTCACAGTAAAAATCTAAAAACGTCACATAATATGTGAACAGCTGTCCCTTCCACTCAGGGGCATCCGGCTAAGTGAACTAGAGGTGACGGTATGGAAAGGCCCACTGAACCCGAGGTCCGTAAGTGGAAATATGGGGGACCAAGGCGAATGCCTGTCTGTCTGAGGGGGTCGGTTTCCAAATATTCAGGCAATGCCCACTTTGGGAATCTGGATTGTGGTTCCTGAGATAGAAACAAGGAGTGTTCCGCTAACTGGTGTATTTTATAAAAGTCAGTTATGTAAACATGCTTGTAAAAATCAAAACATTACACCCATTTATTTGAAAAGGAAATAGGCACTAGAGATAACCAGTAACAACCAAATCAAAGTGGGATGTATTTTCTGTGCATGCGAAACTGTCTCTCACCACCCAAATCTATTTGCTTCCTGATTTGGATAATGAAAGTCAGACCCCGAGCTTGAGTCAGGAGGGACAGCACGTATTCCAAATGAATTTGGTTTCTTCATTTAAGACAGTGAAGAACAAGAGTTTTTGTAACAAAGAATTTATCTATTAACTGACTTTAGTCGGGGCGCCTGACTGGCTCAGTCAGTAGAGCATCTGACTCTTGATCTCAGGGTCATGTGTTCGAGGTCCAAGTTGGGTGTAGAACTTACTTAAAAAAAACAAACAAACTATAAGGACCTATTTAGCCAGAGCAACTCCATCTTGGTTAAAGCCATTTTGTTGTTTGTGCAGTAAAACTTAAACTGACCTGCCCCCCTCCCCCCAGAGAAACTTACTTAGAAGCAAGTCAGGGAAACCAGTAAAATATGGTCAGCTAATTCCTAATAACAGAGCCCAGAATACAAGGACGAGTCGGGCCAGGTGGAGACATCCAATCAGTAAGAAACACACATACTTTTTCCCTAACCACCAAAGAATGTAAACCCCGCCGTTTGGGCACCAACCTTGAGCACCAATTCTGACCAGAGTAATAGGTTAGGTCACACAGCTACTATAGGGTAGATTGTAATTCAATTGGCCACCCGCGTGGGACCCAACATGACTACAATCTCATTGGCCGCCTATGTGTGGCCAAACTTTTGCTCTATAAAAGGTAGTCTGTAAGCTGGGGAGGGGTCGCTCTCTTCAGAGACGGCCCTGGCCTGTCAGTCTGACTTCTAATACTTATCATAAATAAAGCTTTAAATAACTTTCACTGTGTCTCAGTCTTGTCTCGTTTAATAATGGACCTAACACAAACAACTGAACCATTAAATTCAAGTGTAAAAAAAAATAGTCATCTGACCTTATTTGACGCAATCTTAAGCTCGATAGTGAAAGTTTGGATAGCAAGGATACCCACAATGGTATATGGTAACATGTATACAAATTGCTTCTCAAATTCAAGGGGCCATAAATGTCACATTCACTTATATTTCCAGATAAAATCAAGTCTGGTTCTTAGTTGCTCATGAGAAATGAGAGAATGAGCAATTTCTAGAGTTCATGGCTCCTTCCCCTTTCCTTGGGTTACGTATAGCAGGACCTTAGGGTCTGCAGAGCCCAAGGGGACAATGAAGGAGAGAAGCTGTTTTGTTTTTTTTATGATTCTATTTTTTTACTTAATCTCTACACCTAGTATAGGGCTTGAGCTCACAAACAAGAGTCTCATGCTATGGGGCGCCTGGGTGGCTCAGTCGGTTAAATATCTGTCTCTGGCTCAAGTCATGATCCCAGCCAGGGTCCTGGGATTGAGTCCCTTATTGGGCTCCCTGCTCAGCCGGGAGCGTGCTTCTCCCTCTGCCTACCACTCCCCCTGCTTGTACTCTCTCTCTCTGTCAAATAAATAAATAAATAAATCTTAAAAAAAAAAAAAAAAGTTGTATGCTCCACCAACAGAGCCAGCCAGGCACTCTGAGAAAGCTGTCTTGGGTGTGGTTTGGTTGGTGTCGAACACCTGCCCCAACATTTATTATGGGTTGCCCTTTGGGAAGCTATATACAACCTCCCCAAAACTCAGTATTTGCATTTGAAAAATGGAGTGGATTATAATTCGAACACAATTAGAGGTCATTAATTAATTACTACTCTAAGAGATTATAAATATCATAGGAATATTTTCTACTACTAGTACATCCTCCTCCTCATAAAAATAATACTCATTTGAAGAGTTGCATCACATTCCATTGTATGAGCATAAAAACATTTATGTATCCCATCCCTCATAAAGGATATTCAAGTGCGAAGAATAAACAGGATGTTAAAATGACATTTTTTTCTAAGACCCTACCTATCCAGGGCGCCGGGGTGGCTCAGTGGGTTAAAGCCTCTGCCTTCGGCTCAGGTCATGATCCCAGTGTTCTGGGATCGAGCCCCACATCGGGCTCTCTGCTCGGCGGAGAGCCTGCTTCCTCCTCTCTCTCTCTGCCTGCCTCTCTGCCTACTTGTGATTTCTGTCTGTCAAATAAATAAATAAAATCTTAAAAAAAAAAAGACCCTACCTATCCTATCGCTATATTTCTATGTAGATATATATTTCTTATCTATATATTTATCAAATGCCAAAGTAAACTATGAGACTGATCATCCTGAGTATACTAATTATCTTTCATTGCATAACAAATTACTCCAAAACTTAGTGGCTTAAAATCCCAGCATTTATTATGTCATGGTTTCTGGAACACAAACCCAGGTCTGGCTTGGCTGGGTCCTCTGGCCAGGGGTCTCTAATTGGCTACAGTTAAAATGTTGGCCAGGCTTCAGTCTTCCCAAAGCTGGACAGGGGCAGAATTTCATCCAAGCTCAATCATGTGGGTGCTGGTGGGCTTTACTCCTCTTGGATTGTTAGCCTGAGGGCCTCAGCTCCTCACAGGCTGTTGGTGGAAATCGCGCTCAGTTTCTTGGCTCATGGGCCTCTCCTTACAGCGCCTCACAACCTGGCAGCTGGCTTCTCCAGAGGGAACAAGATGAGGGAACGCGAGGACAAGTGTGTGCAAGATGGAAGTCACAATCTTTCATAGCTTTCAGATTTCAGAAGTGACACCCCATCACGTTGGCTATAATCTGTTTGTTAAAAACAAGGCACTTGGTCCATCCCACACAGAAGAGAAGGGGATTACACAAGAGTGTGAGTATTGAGAGCTGGGGTCATTGGGAGTCAATTTAGAAACTGCCTACCATACTCCCACTTAGGGCTTGCAGAGATGAGTAACTCAAAATCAGGTACATGCTTGTTAAATTCCATGTCCTCATTGAAAATGTAAGAGGGTCAGATTCTATCATTTACTGAGCAGTGTCAAAATCTCCTACAATGGTTTTGGGCTTGTCCTTTTTTTTTTCTTTTTGTGGTAGAGCTGTTGATTTTGCTTTATGTATTTTGAGGATAAGTTAAGTAGGGCACACAAATTTGGTGTTTTAACTTCCAGTAGAACTCAGTCTGCTGTTATTATGAAGTAATACGCTTTTCTAACATGCTTTTTGCTTTAATGGTATTTTGATAATATGGTTATGGCAGGGTTTTGTTGAAGTTGTTGTTTGGTGTTTGCCCATTATATATTTTCTACCTCTTTATTTTGAGGTTTTCTGTTTGTGACGTGTTTTTTGTAAACATATATGTGTTTCCAGATGTTTTCATATATTCAGTCCATTTTCATTTAATCTTATTAATATTTTGAGCAAAATCCATGTCAACCATGTTTATTATTCATCCATTTTCATTCCTTTCTTATTTTGGATCTTTTAAGTATTTTTCCATTTTCTCCCTATGTTAGTTTAGAGGATGTATACTCTTTTAAAAAAATTGAGATAGAATTAAAATACCATAAAATTGACCATTTAAAATTATGGTAGTCCATGATTTTTAGTATATTCACAAGGTTGTGCAAACATCACCACTAATTCCAGAATGTTTCCACCAACCCAAAAGAAAACCGTGTGCTTGTTAGTGTAAGGGCCTACTTAATCAGAGGGAGCCATTTTGTTGTTTATGCAGTAAACTTAGATTGACCCTATGCAGTAAACTAGACTGACCCTGCCCCTCCCAGAGGAACTTACTTGCAAAGCCCAGATACAAGGGCAGGTCAGGCCAGGTGGAGACAGCCAATCAGTGGGGGGTGCATACTGTCTCCCTAGCTACCAGTCCCAGGTAGCAAAGCCCAGATACAAGGGCAGGTGGAGACATCCAATCAGTGGGGCACGCATATATCTACTAGGGTGAATTGTAATTCAATTGGCCGCCCGTGTGTGACCTATGACTGCAGTTTTCTCTGTGTATTACAATCTCATTGGCCACCTGTGTATAGCCCGGCTAAACTACCTCTATCAAAGTTAGTCTGTGAGGCTGGGAGGGGTCGCCTCTTTGCAAGAGATGGCCCTGACCGGTCAGTTTGATTCTTGATGCTTGGCGCACAATAAAGCTTTGCTTGACCTTTGCTTTGTATCAGTCTCGCTCCTTTGATTACGGACCCTAACAGTTAGCAGTCACTTCCTGTTCTGTCTCCCCTCCCCCACTTCCAGTTCCCTGGTAACCACTAATCTACTTTCTGTTTCTATGGATTTGTCTATTCTGGCCATTTCATATAAATGGAATCATACAATATGTGGCCTTTTGTTTCTGGCTCCTTTCCTCCACTTAGCATAATGTTTTCAAGGTTCAATACCATTGTAGAATGTATCAATACTTCCTTTCTTTTTGTTGCCAATTAACAGTTCATAATTTGGATGTATCACATTTTGTTTATTCATTCACTAGTTGATGAACATTTGGGCTTTTTCCACTTTTTGATTATTATGAATAACGGTGCTATGAAGATTTGTGTACACTATTTGGTTGAGAACTTGTTTTCAATTCTCTTGGGTATATAACTAGGAGTACATTTAATTGCAGAGTTACATAGTAACTCTATGTTTAACTTTTTGTGGAATTGCCAAGCTGTTTTGCGTTGTGGTTGCACCAATTTGCATTTCTACTAGCAACATAGGAGGAGTCCAATTTTTCCATATTTTCCTTGATATTTGTTATTTTCCATTATAGCCATCCTGGTGTTTTAAAGTGGTATCTCATTGTAGTTTTGATTTTTATTTCTGTAATGACTAATGATATCAGTATCATCTTTTCATGTACATATTGACCATTTGTATATCTTGGGTGAAATGTCTACTTAGATCCTTTTTTTTACAAAGTCTTCCTATTGTTGAGTTGCAAGATTTTTTGTATATTTTCTGGGCACTAGACCCTTATCACACACATAATTTGAAAATGCTTTCTCCATTTTATGTGTTGTTTTTTCACTTTCTTGGTAGTGTCCTTTGAAGTACAAAGGTTTAACAAAATTTTAAAAATATAATCTAATTTATTGTTTTCTTTGGTTGTATGTACTTTTAATGTCATATCTGAAAAATTATTGCCTAATTCAAGATCATGAAATTACACCTATGTTTTCTTCTAAGTTTTATACTTGCAGGTCCTACACTTAAATTTTGGTCCATTTTGAGTTAATTTTTGTATATGGTGAGTCCAACCTGATTTTTGACATGTGGATATCCAGTTGTCCCAGAACAATTTGTTGAAAAGACTTTTATTTTCCACTGGATGATCTTGGCACCCTCATTGAAAATCAATTGCTTATAGATGTATGGGTTTATTTCTGGGCTCTCAATTCTATTTCATTGATCTATGTGTGTATCCATAGGCCGGTACCACACTGTCTTCATTACTGTAGCTTTGCAGTAAGTTTTGAAATTGGGAAATGTGAGCCCTCCCGATTTGTCTTCACTTTCAAGATTGAATTGGCTCTTCTGTGTCCCTTGCATTTCTATATGAATTTTAGGACTAGCTTGTCCATTTTCATGCAAAAAAGGAGGTTGTAATATTTTACAGGGGTCTCAATAAATCTGTAGATAAATTTAGTTTATCCATTTTAACAAGGTAGGTCTTCCAGTCCATGAATGCTTTTCTATTTATTTAGGTCTTCTTTCATATATTTTTTAAAGATTTTATTTATTTGAGAGAGAGAGAGAGAGAGTGAGAGAGAGCACAAGAGCAGGGGTGAAGGGCAGAGGGAGAAGCAGGCTTCCCATTGAGCAGGGAGCCTGAGGCAGGACTCAATCCCAGGACCCTGAGATCATGATCTGAGCCAAAGGCAGATGCTTCACCGACTGAGACTCCCAGGCAACCTATTCTTCTTTAATGTCTTTCAGCAGTATTTTATAGTTTCCAGTGTACAAGTTTGCACTTCTTTGATTAATTTATTCCTAAGTATTTTATTTTCATTCTGTTATGAATGAAATTAATTTTATTTTCAGATTTAGTGATAGTATATATAAATACAACTGATTTTTGTGTATGTATCTCATATCCTGCAACCTTACTGAACTTATTAGTTCTAAAAGGGTTTTTTTTTTTTGTGAATTCCTTAGTGTTTTCTATATATAAGATCATGTTATATGCAAATAAACAGATTTACTTCTTCCTCTACCACCTGGATGTCTTTTATTTCTTTTTCTTGTCTAATTGTTCTGGCTAGAACTTTTGAGTACAATGTTGAATATAAGTGGCAAAGGCAAACATCTTTGTCTTGTTCCTGATTTTAGGGTGAAAGTTTTCAATTGTATCATTAAGTATGGTGTTAACTGTGGGTTTCTATAGATGTCCTTTATCAAGTTGAGGAAATTCCCTTCTGTTTAGTTTATTTTTGTTGTGATGGCTGTTGGATTTTAAAAATGCTTTCCTGCATTTATTGAGGTGATCCTATAATTTTATTCTTTGTTTTATCTGTCTGTCTATCTATCATCTATCTTTATTTTGAACCAAACTTGCAGCCATGAACCCACTTGGTCATGGTATATCATTTTTATACAGTGCCAGATTATTTTGTTGAGAATATTTGTGTCTATATTGTAAGGGACATTGCTCTATAGTTTTCTTGAGATATCTTTGAATGGTTTTGGTATTAGAACTGACCACATGGAATATGTTAGAAAGTGTTCCCTCTTATTCTATTTTTTGCAAGCATTTGTGAAGGATTGATATTGATTACTTTTTAAGCATTTGATAGAATGAATGAATGAAGCCTGGTCCTGGGTTTTTCTTGGTGGGAAGCTTTTTGATTACTGAACCCATCTCTTTACTTGTTATAGGTGTGTAAGCAGGTTTTCTTTCTTTTTTTTTTTTAATTTCTTTTCAGCGTAACAGAATTCATAGTTTTACACCACACCCAGTGCTCCATGCAATGCGTGCCCTCCATAATACCCACCACCAGGCTCCCCCAACCTCCCACCCCCTTCAAAACCCTCAGGTTGTTTTTCAGAGTCCATAGTCTCTCATGGTTCATCTCCCCGCCAATTTCCCTCAACACCCTTCTCCTCTCCATCTCCTCATGTCCTCCGTGTTATTTGTTATGCTCCGCAAATAAGTGAAACCATATGATAATTGCCTCTGCTTGACTTATTTCACCCAGTGTAATCTCTTCCAGTCCCGTCCATGTTGCTACAAAAGTTGGGTATTCATCCTTTCTGATGGAGGCATATACTCCATAGTGTATATGGACCACATCTTCCTTATCCATTCGTCCGTGGAAGGGCATCTTGGTTCTTTCCACAGTTTGGCGACCGTGGCCATTGCTTGTAAGCAGGTTTTCTATTTCTTCTTAAGTCAGTTTCAGTAGTTTTTGTCTTTCTAGGAATTAATTCACCTCATATAGTTTACCTAGTGTTTTGGCACACCATTGTTCACAGTATTCCCTTATAATTCTTTTTATTTCTATAAGGTTGGTTGTACTGTCTCTTTTTTACTCCTGCATTTTAGTAATTTGGGTATTCTCTCTTTTTCCCTTGGTCAGTCTCATTAAGCTTTTCAAAGGAATTTCCTTGATTTTTTTCTATTGTTTTTACATTCTCCATTTCATTTATATCTGCTCTAATCATTTTTATTTCCTTCATTCTGTTTGCTGTGAGTTTAGTTTGCTCTTCTTTTTCTAGTTTCTTAAGGTAGAATGTTAGGTTATTGATTTGGTGTCTATTTTTCTATTTTTAAAATATAGGTGTTTTGTTATTTATTATGTTTTGTTACATTGGGTTTTCAATTTCATTCATCTCTGAATCTTTTCTAATTTCTCTTGTGAAGGTTTGTTTTAAGAATGTGAGGTCGGGGGGCACCTGGGTGGCTCAGTGGGTTAAGCCTCTGCCTTCAGCCCAGGTCATGATCTCAGGGTCCTGGGATCGAGCCCCACATCGAGCTCTCTGCTTAGCAGGGAGCCTACTTCCTCCTCTCTCTCTGCCTGCCTCTCTGCTTACTTGTGATCTCTCTCTCTGTTAAATAAATAAATAAAATATTTAAAAAAAAAAAAAAAAGAATGTGAGGTCGGGACGCCTGGGTGGCTCAGTTGGTTAAGCGGCTGCCTTCAGCTCAGGTCATGACCCCAGCGTCCTGGGATCGAGTCCCACATTGGGCTCCTTGCTCAGCAGGGAGCCTGCTTCTCCCTCTGCTTCTGCCTGCCACTCTGTCTGCCTGTGCTCACTCTCTCGCTCTCTCTCTCTCTGACAAATAAATAAAATCTTTAAAAAAAAAGAATGTGAGGTTTAATTTCCACATATTTTTCTATTTTCTATATTTGTTACTGATCTCTAACTCCACTGTGGTTGAAGGATACACTTTCTATGATTTGAATCCTCTTAAATTCACTGAGACTTTTTTTATTGCCTAACCTATGTTCTGTTCTGGAAAATATTCCTTGTGCCTTTGGGAAGAATATGTATTCTGCTGCTGGGTGGAGGATTCTGTAGATGTGTGTGTTAGGTGTACATTTTTAAACTGAAGTACAATTGACATGCAATATCTTATTAATTTCAGTTATACATCATAGTGATTCAGTATTTTTATATATTACGAAATGATCCCCACAATAATTCTAGCTACCTATATAGTCTATACTGTTGTTCAGGTGTTCTATTCCCTTGTAATCTTATGTCTAGTTGTTTTATCCAGGATGTTTCACATGGGTGATTACATATATAGTCTGTAGTCTATATGCATATTGGTATAGATACACATTGCCCAGTTTTAGAATACAATGTAAAATTAGGAAAATAGGAATTAATGTCAAAACTCATTATACCTTAGCTTTTATTTTTAAAAAGGCTTGAATTAAACAACTTACTAGTCACCTAAGGACATGAAATGGCTCTAAGATCGTAATGTTGGCTTTTAACTCAAGTTTTCTACCTCACCAAAAAAGTAACTTTTCAACCAAGGCTCAAATCCATTTTCAGAGTGTCTTCAGAGATACTGTCAGGAATGTTCTCTAGAGAACAGGGAGGAGTTTCCTGGGATATAGTCAGGCCTTCCTCTGTTGCCAAATATGGAGGATGTTTATTTCTAGATGCCAGCATTGAAGGCTTTGTGGGCTGGTCTAGCTCCTCCAGATGCAGAAATAGTTTGTAAACCACCAAAACTCTCTAGGTAGGGCAAGCCTCCACTGGAAAAAGCCCTAAATCCCAAGCTGCCAACAGCCTAAACCACCCACTGTGCCCCACTGCCACCCCCAGAATCAGGTCCACGAGATGCCAGAATGCATTGAGTTCTCCAGGCCATGCTCCTACCCCTCACCACTTGCAGGCACAAAGTTAATTGACCTGGGTCAAATACCCCAGATGCACAGATCTCAGCTCAGGGATGGTGATTTGTTTTCATGTACACCCAAGCACTAAGAATTTTTAAGCTTTCTAGGTGATTCTAACGTGCAAGAAAGTTTGATAAGCACCACCCTACACTACCTGTAGCCAGTGTTCATTTCAATTTGATTTTGGCCCGTGAAGGTGTTGAGGAAGGCAGGCCAGCAGACAGCCATGGCGTGGGCAAAGCACTAGTTACTCCTGGATGCCATGCCACTTATAGGCTGTCCTTACATGACAAGGAAGTCACCTGACACCTTTAGTCTCGGTCTCCTTGTGTATGTATGAACAGATGCATGTCACGTCACAGATCCTTTCCCATTCTCCAGCTCTGGGCTTTACTCCAGGGCAACGGCCTCTTGCAGGGTTGCACCTGGCCAGAGTCTATTCCTGAGGGCTAGCGCCTGGCGTGTTTGGCAGGCCTCTGGAGTTCCTCTAGGGCAAGAAAGGCATGGACTGGGAAAGGTGGTTATGGGAGAACAGGATGATCAGTAACAGAGGCCACCAGTTGGGCTAGTTGGATTTAGGGAAAGCAGATGAGACTGAGATTCCTGAGAGCAGTAACAGACCCAGCTGACAGAGAGTCCCACAGCCCCAAGCTGTCCCAAAGGTATGTTTGTATTTGGTTAAGTGCCAATTCTCCTGCAGCGTACACAATTTCCTTCCTTTGGAGAATAACATTTGCTCATATTAGCAGAAGTGAGTAAGTCATGTAGGAGTTGGTTAAAACCTCCGTGGTGTAGCTGAGGGAGAGAGTTGGTCATGGAGGCTGGCCCCTGGCCCATTGGGCTCTTGCTTTGCCCAGAGACCTGGGTTACCCCTCCTTCACTCCCAACCAAGCAAGGAGGCCAAGGAGCGGTATAGGAGCAGCCTGGCCAGCAGCCCTCCAGGCTTCTCTCCTCTTACATCATGGGCATGATTTCCTTCGAACATCTTTGAAGTCCAGTGTTCCTCTATTTCTTGTCTTCATTGGTCTTGTCAGAGTCGCCAGAAATTACATCAGCCTACCAAAAGATTTTCTTGAGAGCTCTCATTTTATAGTGACTGCGTATTTATAGTACTTTAATCCTCTCTGGAAATGGAGTTCTCTCAAAAAACCATGAGCTAAAACCCAAAGGTGTTTGAACAGCACCTGGCATATCCGGCAGTGTACGTGCTGTTTCACCATTAGCACAGCCGAGGAATGGAGACCAAGAAGGGTCGGCCCTGGTCAGAGGCTTTCCCGCCTTTCACCTCTACTTGCCAAGGGCTGAGCAGTATTTAAACCCAGCAGCTGGGAAACGCTGGGTAAGAGGACCTTATAAGTAGAAGGGAGCCTGGGTTTTAGGCATATCCTTTTGACCTCTTAAGCACACAATGGGTGTTTTCGACATAAGTTGCTCTACAACATGCTTTCTTCACCAAAGGCTTATAAATATTTTTTAGACAGCTGGGTATTCATTGTATTGTGTGACCTGTTTACTCCAACCCTACTGATGAACGTGTATGCCATTTCCAGCTTTCCACTGTTAGGGGAAAACCCGGGGATCAATTTAATTGCCTATGTATCTTTATTCTCATACGTCCTGCAAGAATTCATTCCTTATGATGAATCCGTATACATGGAATTGCTAGATTCTGTCCAATTCTCCTCTGAAGGTGAACCAATTTAGACTTCCACCAAACTCAAAGACAGCCTTTCCTGCCACCGTCACTAACACTGGGCACGAACATCAGGATTTAAAGTGATTAGTTCTTCCTCCTAGTTGGGCTCCATTCATAAGCCAGAAGTTGGAACATGAAAGTTTTGCTTCAGAGAAGAAGGCATGTGGCCAAAATGGCCTGGAGAAGGCAAAATCCAGGATGGTGTAGTCGGAGCCCTAATTTAAGGGGACCCCAACTGAATTAGTTCCCTGTTTGTAAATTCTAGGAAACAGACCCCACTGGAGGTGAAGGATTTCATACTTCAGGTTCTCTATGAAACAGGAATGAAAACACATACGTTGTAGGTTTGGACAAAGAAGAAATAAGTGAAAAACTCCCTTAATATTAAGTTAATCACCGAAGCTTATATGTGATACAATGTAAAGTTCAGAAATAGGCAGAAGTAGGTAACGTCATTAGGAATACGCAGCTCTTGTCAGAGGAGTGAGAAGATGGACACCAAGTTCAGAAAATGGCAGCCGGGGGCGGGGGGAGTACAGGGAGGACGACGTTTGTCATATTCTAGCTCCTCTCCAGGTACAGTCCCGCAGGCGCTCCTTACTCTCCAAACTCTACAGAAGCTGTATGCCCCTGTGCGTTATACCTCACGAGAAAGACTGGACATCCCCTGAGAAACTTCCGGAGTGAAGAACGAGGCGAACATTTAAAATGTGTTAAGAAATATTAGTTTTATTTAACCAGTTTTCACAGCTGAATATTTATTCTATAAAAACTTTACAGATTGTACAGTTTATTATATATATAGTTCAAACTACGGAACGAAAAAGTAGGTCCCACAGATGCAAAAATACTGCACCAACCAATCCAGGGTAAAGGCAGATTTACACGCTGTACAGCTCTCCACGTGGCCGGGAGGTGGTCGGTTCTACGTATAAACTTCCAAACTGTACAAAAATAAGGTTTTGATTTTATTTCATTCTTCTTACATTCAATATGATTGCAAACTCAGAAGCCTAACTAATAATAGGCGTCTGTAATCGGGAATCAGTCCCCACTCCTGAAAGGAATGTGAATGTCTATTTACACAGGGCACTCTTGGACACCACACTGTACTCCGCATCGAGTGTAGACATGAGAGCAGAGACCAGGAACGTGGAACAGTGAATATAAGGTAGTTCTTTTTTTTTTTTTCTTTTTAAAGGAGTTTCTGCATTTAATAGTGTGCCAAAAGAATTTTAACTTATTAAATAAAATATATTCTAAGTGAACCTAAAAATTACACTTTATAAACATAAAAATACTTTTTTTTGGTGTAATACATCAATCATATCTGCAGATAGAAAACCAAAACTGTATATAAAGTAGTATTTCTCACCCAGCAACAAGAAGCACTTATGTAGTTATTTTTTCAAAAGGGTCAGAAAAACTCTTTAAACTCCACTAAGACTAACTTATAACTTAGATATTCATACTCAAGCTATTCAGTGATGCACTAATACTGTAAAACAAGCTTTCTTCCGGAAAGACAGTGGTTTCTTGGTGTTAACTGGGGACTTATTAAAAAGGAAGAATCAATGGATTTTCCAGCACGAATCCTAAGCGTTGAGGCGTGTGTTCGTCAGTGGGTTTTTCATCAAAATACTTATTCTACTAGATATGTTTCACTTTTGACTCGGGACATTTCATCTCTGAGGTATCTGTACCTTTCTGGAGACAAAGGCACGTCTCAGATCTTTCTGTATCTCTGAATGGGGCAGGAGAGAGGAGGCTGGCTAATACCTCTTTAGATTCTGTGTTCTAGAAGGAAAAAAATCAGGAAAACAAACATTATTCCAGACCTCTCTGCCACCCAAAACCAGCAAAACACACTTCGCTTCTTTTTTATACAGTACTAGCTAAAGATAACAAAAATTAGAGCTTTGAGGAGCAGTCTAGAGCTCACCATTATACTTTTATACTTGTGTGTATATTAAGTATAAAATAATGACGTTTGGACAAAAGAGCTTTATAGTTATTTATTTTAAAGTTACAGTACTTAAAAACTCCTTGATAATAAATAGCCTGGAAGTCGCAAGTCCTGCTTCCAAGCGTGCGCTAAGAGTGAACTTGCGTCAGGCCGTGAGGAGGGCAACCTGGCGCCACCGATGTCCTGCTCTAGAGTTCCCGTGTCCCCAGCAGCCACCGCCCATCAGAACTCGTCGATCTTCCGCTGCAGGTACTTCAGCATGGAGTCCATGCCCTGCGCCGAGCCCCAGATCTTCTTCAGCACCTCGCACTCCCGCTCGTTGGCCTGCTCCAGCTCCAGCTTCATGTTACAGCGCACGAGGGCCTTCGACTCTTCCAGCACCTGCACCGGACGAGCAGCAGCGGGTTAGCAAGGACGCGCGTCTGCAAGCACCGGCCCACCTGTCCCCAGGGTCACGGAGGCAGCTATCCCCGGAATTCCCTGTTGAAATCAGGCTACAGACATTCCGTCACCACACTTGTCAGGCCCGAGACAGGGCTGTGCTGTGTGCACACTGGGTATGGGGCGGATTCTCAAGCGCTCAGCCGCTGAGCTGTCTCAGGAGAGCCGTGCTGCCTGCAGCCCACCTCCCCCCGCCCCGACAGACTGACGGGGCCCCCTGCTGGGCACGGACCCTGGGGATGCTCTGTGAAAACTCTGGGAACACCACTGAGGGGACTTTCTAACCAGGCTTTAATCTTAATCACGAGGGCGGTTCTGACAGGGGGAGTCTAGATGGGAGTCATGTCAGTTAATAGTAACATTCATCTTCTAATTTGCTAAATGCAATTCTGATACCGGACTGAGTGTTATCCAGCACATTTGTCAAACGGAAGCTTAATACCCACTGTGGGGACCTGGGGCGGGAGGCAAACCTAACTTATAGGAAAGAACTATACAGATGGTTCTGGTAGAGTTTTACAGGACACTGCGAAATACGTAAATCTCTGAAATGTATTCCTTTCACTCTCAGGCCTCTGCAGCCGAGAGGATGAGGTGAGCCTGTCCGGAGTGGCGGCGCCAGCGTTAGCTCCACAGCATTTCACATGCCGGTGGCTGAGCCGGGAGCGGAGCAGGAGGATGCCGGAAATACCACCACACGGGGGAGCTCTCTGGAAGAAAGGCCATAGCGGGGAGAAAGGTAATATATGTAAGAGAGTGAATTCCACCTACAACTGGGTTACAGGAGGCAAGCTCCTTGATGCGGACCATGACTTCTTGGGTGAAGGTCCCAGGCCAAAACACCTGGGAGACCAGGCCTTTGCCACACGCCTCTTGTGCCGTCAGCTTCCGTCCACTCAGCAACATTTCATTCGCCTGAAAGGAAGAAGAGTTGATACTGGTATGAGATGTGAGGCAGAGGCAGGCAGAAAAGACCCAACCCGAAAATTCATCTAAAAATTTCAAATCGAGGACGGGTGTGGGAATGTGCGGGCCCCACCGGGGACTCGTTGGGCTTCCTCCAGGCTTCCAGCTAACCTGCACTGTTCTGGAGCCTGTGCACGAAGAAGAAACCCAACAAGGCACAATCAGTTATGCAGATGAGAAGTAACATACTGATTGGGAATTAAAAAAAAAGTAATACAGAATCACGGGGGCATAACCAAGCAATCTCACTTAGAGAAAGTCTACTTGTTATGAGCTTGAAGTTCCTGGCATGTCCCTCTCCAGTTGCCGCCTCCTTCCCGGTGGCAGCGATTCCCACATGTGAAGTCACTCAGTACCCAAAACAGTATCCTGGGAAACTGAGGCATAAGCAAAGCTAGATAATTTGTAGTTTTAGGGATCTAAGTCAGTCACACAACTATCTAGACGAGGGAGAAATGCCCCAAAGACCACATTAAGAGGTGTGGTGAGGAAACCTGACCAGCTTGGGTGGGAGGGTTTGGGGAGAGAGCACATACACAAGCAGAGGGAAGGAGAAGCAGGCTCCCTGCTGAGGAAGGAGCCCAATGGGGGACTCAATCCCAGGATCCTGGGATTATGACCTAAGGTTGAAGGCAGACGCTGAACCTCTGACCCACCTGGGCGCCCCGGGTTGGGGAGCTTTGAACCTCATGGAGGCAGAGGCTCTGCCACTTGCTCCCTCAGGTCAGGCTCCCAACTCCCAAACCTGGGGTAGCCTTGCGTCAGGCTGCCCCAAAGGAAGCTCACGCACACCAGAAGCTCCCCAAGGGGACTTGGCACCCGGGGTGTCACTTCCAACGAGCGCTGTCACAGCATGCCTTCCCCCAGCAGCATTCACTTGTTTTCTGCAGACAGGTTTTAGTCCAGCGCTCTGCACTTTCTGAGTCGACTTTAACCTCTCTGCTCTTGCTTCAGGGCAGGGTTTCCTGGCCAGGTGCTGACGACAGCCTGGACTGGACAGCTCTGGGGAGGTGGCTGGCCTGCGATGGGTGGGAGGCCGATGGGCACCCAGCCCACCTCCACGGTGACAGCCGGGTCTCTAGGCGTTGCATCGTGGGCCTGTGGGGAGGGGGAGACAGGACACGGCACCCCGGGGGAGAAGAATAAGCAGGAAATGATGTGTTTTCAAGAGCTGCCCAGTGAGGAAACCGTGCCTGCCGGACGAGCAGCCGTTCATCTCGTCATGGCTTCCCACTCTTCAGTGTTCTGAGCGGGATGGGCTCAGGGGCAGCTCCACTTGGGTGGAGCGATGCCATGTCACTCTCGCTGCAGCAGGTCAGGGGCCAACAACAGGCCCCGTTTCCGGGGACTATGACCACTCAGTAAGGTGATGCCTGCCAGGCTTCTCTACTGTAAAGTTACTATTTTTCCCACCATAAATAATGCGAGGATGTAAATATCCATTTTCTCTTCATACTTTTACCTGCTAACTTTAAGATCTAGGCAGTTCTTGCCTGTAATGATTACCAGTGGCTAATCCTTCTCTTCTACATCTTTCCCTGGGAAGAGTGGCTCCCCTCAATGTGTATGAAGAGGTGGGTACGAAGGGCCAAGGGGTGGACTGTGGTGGACATGGGGATGTGCTGCTGAGGTCTGTCCAAGGGAGGTCTGCTGTCCTAGCTGTTGGGAGTGCTGTCAGCAGCCAGTCTTCAGCTCCTTCGGGGATCGCCCTCTGCTGCAGAGAGTCACGGCACTCTTCCTGGGCAGCCCACACTTGGCGTTGAGGGACACAGAGGAAGCAGCCATTTCAGTCCACTATGGGACAACTGTGACAGGCCATACATGCTCCAGAGCTCCCCAGGTGGCCCGAGCTTTGGTGAGCCTGCCTTCCTCTGTCCAGCCCCTCTACCACTGCCATCCTGCCAACAGGTATGGATTACTGAATATTTCTCCACCATGACAAACTCTACCTCAGTGTTGGCTTGTGAAGACCCTAACCCCTGATCAGCACCACCTACTTCATGGAGTAAGAAAGGCAATCTGTGTAACTGTTTGAAAAAAATCAAAAGCTGCAAACACACACTCTTATTATGGATGGATTAAATAGTTAAAAAAAAAATAAAGCTCCACAGTGAGATGGGAAGAGTTCTCTTATCCTAACCAACTTAGCTCCTTTATCGCTTTCTCTTAAGAGTGCTGCTCTTAGGTTATTAGGTCAAGGACCTTTTGATGGCACACTCTGTTGTTTGAGTTACAAACTGGGTATTTACTAATAATGGGTATCAGTGTCAATTACGCAGAGAGAGACTGCTCGCTGACTAAGGTCCTTCTTTAGGAAATGATGCAACCCAGTGTCAATAAATGTTCTATGAACCAAAATATGAAAACCTCTTATGATTTCATGAATTAAGAATACAAGTTAGTGAAGAGAATTGAACTACAAGAGCATCTGAAAGGAAGGCCCCCACAAAATGACAATGACCAAACTGCATTTCTTCAGGAAGTTTTCTAGAGTAATTAAAAAAAAAATAGAGCTACTCACAGATGCTCCTCCCATGATCTTGGGAAACATAACAGTGGAACAGCCATCTGGACTCTGTCCGAAGGTAGTATAGGGTGTTTGAAACCAAGCCTTTTCATTGGCCCAAACCACATCACAAAGAGGCAATATGGAGGCTCCTAGTCCAATGGCTGGGCCATTTACTGCTACAATTATAGGCTTCTTAAACTGAATGAAAGTATTCACGAAGTTTCTAAAATAAAAAAAAAAAAAAATGGGAAATCACTCAAAACATTGTATATTCGAGCAACAGAAAAATCTACTATTGTAGATTCACCATACCAAGAGGTAAGCTCTATAAATATCAGTGTAAGCTGAGATTCCTTGAAGATCTTCTCCTAGAAGTGAGCCATGGTCTTATTTACTGTATGCTGTAAAGGCCCGACCATACCCTGGACGCCATGCGAGACTGGCTACAGGACCTGCCGGAAGACTATGGGTCAAGTCCAGTCAGAGGATGCTCTTGGATTTGCAGCTGGCTCTTGGGCTCTAGGACTAATACATTTTTTCCTCCACAACTTTTCTTCCCTTTAAGACATAAGGAGCCCCCAAAACACTGTGGGCTTCCGATGACTAATCTAGAAGCTTTCGCAAAGAAAACCTGGCATGGGGCCTACCAAGATTGCCTGGTGTTGAGCAAAGACTAGGAGGTTGGGGTTATGACCCATGGGGTCGGGGTCTGGACTCGGTATGTGATTTCAGACAACTCATTGACTGGGAACACCAGAGATTTCCTGAGTTTGTCCAGAATTAGATGGAAAGACTTGGGGGTGTAGAAACAAGAAGCTTCCAGGCTGGTTTAAGACTGGAGATCCAAGGAAGCACAACAAGCAGCAGAGACACTGCTTGTATGCCACTGTGTATCCCACTGTGCGCTGTGGATGACGAATACAGCAGGACTGCAAAGGAGAGCAAAACCAGGGATAGGGCAGCCTTCACAGAGGATGTGGATTTCAAAACTGAGCCAGTGCTATTTCTGGATTTGTTTTAGGATCAGACTGGGAAAGTAGGCTGCTTTTCAATTTAGGGTAGGTTAGTGCCACACCATACTGGGAATGTGCATCTTCTCCTACCACTAGAGTCTAATTTTGTGTTCGGAGATTGCTGCTTGTTATGATTTAACATGGTGAGGAAAAAGACAAGCACGCACCAACAAAAACAGAAGATAATTCCTTTAAGGCCATCAGAGTTCTAGCTCAGAATCACAGAATTCTAAACCGGACCCCCATCTTTAGTTCCAGAAGAACAATCTGGTTGCTCGCTACAATTCAGCAATTTCAAAGCCACAGCAAATCTATTCAGATTATCTCTAGAAATCCTGGCTTAACATCTTAAGTGGTCTCCCCATCTCCCCAGACAGGGACACGAGGGAACATATATTTTTCAGAGGGGGCAGGTTAGGGAGGTCTGGGGCGTGTGTGCTTGCGCGTGCACATGCACATGCAAAGAACAGAAGAGAGGATACATGGCAGAACTGGGGAGCTTGCAGGCTGAGCTCCTCGGAGGATTCTCAAAGGTGCCCTGCAGCCTGTGCAGACCTCAGCCCAGCCCCCAAGATCACCTAAGGTTCCTGGAATCTTGACACTGAGTAAGAACTGACTCATTCAAATGAATGAGTTGCACTAAGGACTTTCTAAATGAGAGCCTGAGGTGTTGTTAGAAACATCACACTTCATTTTAATGATACAAAGGGAGCCAGACCACCTTTTAAATAGGTTCTTGAAATAATGTAGACAATTTACATGAAGCTACTTCACTTGTGCCACCTTTTGAGGCTTTGGGGTCAACGACATGATGGAAATACATTTTCTATGCTCAGTTACTGATGACTCTCGAAAAGGTCTCCATGAGGCAGAGCAGATGTTTTCAAAATCTGTCCCCGGGTGCCCTGGAGTCACCTGCTTTCATCTGCCTCATGGGAAGAGGGGCCCAGGAGGAACTGGGCTGGTGCTAACTGCATCTGGAAACTGTGACTGGGATGGCAGAACAATATGAAGGAAATGAGCAAATCTTGCAGTAAGAGAGTGACTTTATAGAGGAAACGGTTGAAGGAATCAATCACTCCACAAGGCAGTGTTCCTTTGCACGTTATAGGTTTGTGTAAGAGAAAAAAAATGTTTTGAAAGTAGATACTGCAAAATCAGAGCCCGGAGAATTGTTTGAAGCTGATTCCTCACCCCCATCACAAGTTAATTTTATTTTTGCCTAGAATAATAACTTCATCTGAAACCAGTGGCCGCTTCTGGGAAGGGTAGGGATTCACTGGCTCACTCACAAAGATCATCTTCCCCTAAGCTCTGAGATGTCAGCAAGGAGCATGGCCTATAGAAAAATTTGTTTCTTTTTTTTAAAATAACAAACTTCATAGAAACGTTTTTTTCTGTTTAGTAGAAACTTTGCAGAGCCACAAAGGCTTGACACACTATGACCAGAGACAGAGAGGTGGGGGCTGCCTTTGGGCCCTGGGATGCTGCTCAGGAGCCTGGCCTTCAAGGAGGGCCAGTCCATGGCTTTTAGGGGAGTAAAGCAAGTCTATTTCAGAACTTCAGATCAAAGTGCATGGGTGCAACATGCTGAATTTAAATTTTAGCTCTCTGGGAACTGTGTGTGAACTGGGCCATAATAAAGGCTGTGGTGGGTATGGCAGGGAAGGAAAGAGGTTTATTTGTCATAAAATGAGTTTAAAAAGACTTCTCATTAAACAAAAGCAAACTTCTAACCATTCTTCTGAAGAATGTTCATTACTTCATGGATTATCACCAAAAAAGAAAATCACCTAAGAACAATAGCGTAGGAACTGTCTGGAGGAAAATGAGGCCAGAGGGATCTGAAATTTTAATAGCCAGTTCACGGCCGGTTCTCAAGGGAGTTCTCCCCTCACTGTGAATGTCTGGCCAGGACCGAATGGGGAGAGGTCAGGTGCTGCTCAGCTTTGCTGTCTCCCTTCTTCTCTGCTCCTCTCACTCTATGGGGAAAAAGATGCCTGCCTCCTGGGGCTAGGAGGCTCCCAGTCCTTCAGACACTAAGAGGCAGCGACTGGCTCCCACAGACTTCAAAAGCTTAATGTTATAAACGGATGTACAGTCATTTTGTTTTTATCACTAATGTGCTGAATGTTTTTCTTACAACGAATCTGCAAACTGGCTATGACCAGCAGTCCTAGTAGTGGAATTAGCTGTAGCAGACACCTGATAATCGAACTTAAACCTCATCTTCCTATTTCCCATTTTTTATAGGGGAGACGTGCTATAGTTATGTTCTCTGCCCCCAAGTTTTAAGAAAGTCAAGATAAGACACACAGAAATAAAAAATAGACAGCTTTATGCGTAGAGATCTTACACATACAAAAATTAATTTAAATGCAAATGAGCAAGAGCAAAGGTTAAGTGAATCTGGTATAACTCATTATTTTCGTATCTTGCCAGAGTACATGAAGAAAAATTCACACTGATAAAAAAATATTCATTTAAAGAAGAACAAGTGGGTTTCCCTAAAACAGGATTTGGCTTTTTTGTAGAAAAGCTATTTTGTGGGAGGCGAGGAGAATGACAGGGAAGAGGGAGGGTCTGGACAAGGAACAGGAGTGGGTAGCTGACCGAAATACACACCCAAAGTCACCTAAAGGTTCCACAAATGCGGCCTCTCCATCCATCTTTCCTCTGTGGTTTCTAACACCAACAATGCAAGCCTCAGCCACTGCCAAGGGTAACTCAACTTGGGAGGAGTAGGCTGGCCTAGGGTTGAGGCACAGAAATTTAGGAGTGGAGCTTAGGGAAGCGTCTCCGGGGAGAAAGGAGCCAGAATGCAGAAGGCGCTGGCAGACGAATCTGATTCTTACAGCAGAGCTTCCCCAAATCACAGTGCTGTGTGTAAAGTTGGTGTGAGCTTACGGAAAATCTACAAAGTCACCGCCCGAGGCACAACAGTTTGTATTTAAAAAGTGAAAATTAAACCTACGCAGTTCATCCTGAAACGATGGGATGGGTTAACAATCAGGAATATCTACACGTTGTCTTAGAAGTACTGACTGTTAAGTAATTGTGTGTATTGGTCAAGCACTTTAATTTGAAATGGAGTAATAAGATGGTCTTATCCAGTAAACTACAAGCTTGAAATTATTTAGGTGACCAGAGATGATATTTAATTAAAACAGATTGTAAAATTTCAAGCTGTTTTTGAAAAAACAATGATCATATGATAACCTAAAAAGTGGTACTGTTTAAAAAGACAAAGGAACCTGGTATGCGTGCATACGTCTATATACGGTGACAAAACATATTGATTTTGAAAACTGTTAAAAATGTTATAAGAGGCCAAGGCAATGCCCTGAAACCCCAAGGTATGGGGTTCCAGTACTCCTCTGACGGGCTGATTAGGGCAGCAACCCATCCAAATCACCATGGGAAGTCTGTCAGAGAGATGCCCTGCCCCATTCTGCGCCCACCAACGCACAACTTCCACTAATCCCAACATGCTCCTTTAAGGATGGTCTGGGGGACCAGGAAGCCCTGTGTTTCCAAGGTCAGGGCATAGGGTCTCAGCCATGCAGAGCCCAATAACCATCTAAAGAAGTTCAACTTCAACTCCCCAGGTATGTGGGGATTTGGAGAATATCCGATCAAGTTTACTTTGCATAGCTGTGCAAGTTCCCATCCTTCTGTACCTCACCGAGGCAAATGCACACACAAAGGGTTCTTAGGGGGTCACTCAGGGATATGTCATTTTTGGGAGGTGGGAAGGGCAGTGCAATGGTCTTCTAGTGGGAGACTGGGTTTCGTCCACTTCAAATAAAATCAATTTCTGAATAATTAAATATTTTTAAATTATACTTACAGTGATTAGCACGAGAAGTGAGGATTATGGAAAGAGAATATGTACCTGGGTATGCTTACAGCACAGTTAAGTGATTCTAGGGAAGCTTTTGGCAAAGTTATAATACAGCAGTGGAAATTCCCCAAACAGAAGAAATGGAAATCTCTAAAGTCACATTGTTAAATGGAAAGGGCAAGTTGCAAGAGAACACACAGTATAATTCCATTTATTTAAGAGAACTAAAAACAAATCTATATTAGCTCTAATATGTATGGAATGCATATTTGACAGTGTTTAGAAAAAGGCTGGGAAGACATAAGTGAACGGTGGGTCCCTGGGGGAGGGGAGAACGTGAGAGGAAGGGAACTCTTTTCACTCCGCATGATCGAGTTTTATGGGCAGTTGGAACTTGGGATGAACTTGAACAAGAATGTGTACGACTTGAGCTAAAACAAACTTTCATGTGATATTATGGAACCAGTTTGTCATAAAGCCTAGCCAATTTCTTTCGGAGTGAAGCGAATGGTAAGTTATTATGTGAAAGAGAATGCATCTTTATTTAAGAGCTGAAGACAGGGCGCGCTCATAGTACAAATAATGGAAACTCTAGCTATATGCTATTGTACACGCTAATCATTAGAACATTCCCTGAGTGCTCACTGGGTTTGAGCCAGCCTTGAAATCAGCTATTTGCTCAAGGCAAGTAGTAATTTATGCCAGGCCCACAGAAAAGACAGATGATTTAATTAATTTTGATACTAGTGTCTCTCAGTGGAGGAGACATGCGTTTTATTCACAAGGCTTGCTGGAGCCTGTTCCACCAGGATGGGGACGCTCCGAGCAAGACGCTCAGACCAACCGTTAAAGAAACACCGTTTCGGCATACCTGATAGCTTCCGCCATTTTCGTGCTTTCTCTTTTCCTGTCATCTGTTAAACGCCGGATAAAATAAATGAAGTCGAGACCGCAGCAGAAGACGCTGCCCACCGCGCTGAGCAGCACGAGTTTGCTATCGTCGGCGGCAGCCGTGCTGAGGGCACTCTGGACTTCTTTCATGACCTGGAAGTCACCAGAAGATAAAGTGGCAAAGAGGATTTTTGATACGGAATCCGAAAAGCATTTGTTCCTAGACCATCTGGACCCAGAGAAAGTACAGTCTAAACCTGATACTGTTTCCCTGGATCTATCACAGTTTAAAGTAATTCACAAACTTCTTTTCTATAAGCAGAGACTGGGAATGCAGGACAGGGTAAGTTACAGGACTAATTATGAGGAGAGTATAACCAGAAAGACCCAAATCCGAGTCACCTAGTATTCTAGTCGTTGGGACTCTCAGTAGATGAGACATGTTACACAGGATATTCACTTGGCATTTCTACAGTTTGGACAGCAGGTGGCACATTCAACCAGTTGAAAGAAACCAGGATTCCCTACTATTTTTTTTTTTTTTTTCCCCTTTTAACACCAGTCTACCACACTTGAGACAGAAACCCCAGAAGTCTGGTACATATAAGCACATTAGCACGGAGGCATTTCAGAAGGGCACAAGAGCACTGAAAATGAGCTCTAGGAGGCATTTACAAAATAACCAATGAAGGGACTCGCAGTTTAAAGATATCCCGGGGACCAGCCCTGAAACGGTGTGTCATGCGACCCTGGCCAGACATACACATTTCTTGTCTGGAAATAAAGCTGCTCATAAGTGGAAAACAACTACCAGAATGCAGAACTTTAAGAAGGCACAGCATGGGCTCCAATAATTCCCATCTTAGACGGTTTCGTGTTTCTGAACCTCCGCAAGCACCCATCTCCCGGGACCCCTGAGAGCCAGCTTTGCCAGGTACTCCCGGCAACGAGCATGAGCCCAAGTCCCTGCAGCGGGAATCAAGTTCCACGAGCATCGATGGTGACACCCTCTGAAGGGCCTGGGACCCCGGCTGTTTTAACCTTGTCTGAACAAAACTAAACAGAAGCACGTACCCACATGCCCCCTGCACAGCACAGCCCCACCCTGGAGCAAGAGGGCAAACCCCTACACGCGTTCGGCCCAGGGGCACTGGCAGGGGCCGCACACAGGTGCAGTGGGGTACGGAGCAAGACCTCCCCGCCTCACCCCTGCTTCCTATCATCAAGTGGGACTGCGCAGTGGTCCAGAAGGCGAGTTAGGGCACAGCGAGCACCGAGTCGGCAAAGCAGGCCCCGGATACAAGGGCGGGGAGAAACACGAAGCACAAGTCAGCCCGAGGAGTGTCTCTCACCTCTGGGTTTAGTGAGTTATTCTCTGATGATTTTGTTGACAACAAGATGTGGGTGAAGCCATCCTGCTTCCTGACGACAATATCTCTGTATCTGTAGGCACTTTCTGTTTGCCTCACACTGAAACGCAGCCGCTTGTCAAAAGGCTGGTCTCTTCTGTCGTCAATAAACTTCCTTTTCCCGGCTGTCACTCCTGTAACAGATGTCTGTATGCTGGTTGTTCCATTGGCTGTTAACGCATCCATAAACGGGGACGAACCTGCCAAGAGTTCGAAACCACAGTGGTCTGTGATGTCCAACTACGAAGTCCCTCCCGCTGTCGCCTCTGAATCGGGTAAAAGCGCTTATGAACCCACGACTTAATGTAGTAAAAGCAAAGCTGTTAAAAAGTCTATACTTTTATTTGGTATTTTTAAAAGATTTTCTTTATTCATTTGAGAGAGACAGAGAGGTAGCACGAGAGAGAGAGAGCATGCACAAGTTGGGGGAGAGGCAGAGGGAGAGGGAGAAGCAGGCTTCCCTCAGGGCAGGGAGCCCAACACGCAGGGCTCGATCCCAGGACTCCAGTAGCACGACCTGAGCCAAAGGCAGACGCATAACGACTGAGCCTCCCAGGTACCCCTAAAAAGTCTTTTAAAGGCATTTGCTTTTCTTCAAAGTCTGACAAGCTTGCTTATCTTGCCTAAAAAATAAAGACAGAAAGTACTTGCTGAAAAGAAGCTATAAAGCTTGAGACCTCTCAAGAATGGGATTAAAAGAGAATGGGTCTCATGAAGAGTACCTGTTCCAGGCTTGAGAAGTTGAAGGAAAAAAGGAAATTGGTTCAAGAAAATATTATTTGAGCCAAAGCTATCTGCCCTTCAGTTGACATTTCTTTTTCTGAATGCAGGATTGATGTGTACAGATACGGGACCACCTGTTTCTGCTGGTCCGTGGGTGGTGAGGCCGTGGCCACCACGGCAGGTCTTCTACCCCCACTCCATGTGAGGCACTCAAGCCTTTCAGAAGTTCTTTCTTCTGCTGCCCTGGGATGTGCCTGCTCTCTGCCCACCGGTCCCAGTTCCACATTTTCAAACAGGCTTCTAAGTACAATTTCAAAACAATTCTCTTTCCTGCCTCATATAGTGTTCTGCTAATTTTCCCTCCTATGTCAGTTCCTCAGCATCAAAGTGGATGCTGTGTCTTAAACATATGGTCTCCTGAACTCAGTATTTCTTAAAATATAGGCAAGAGATTCATTTAATGCTTTCCTAGAGTTATCAAGTTACATCAGAGTAAGAATTCAAGTATTAATAAATAATTATAGTCCTATTCATACGAACTGCCTGAATATTATCTCACCTAGTGATCAATATATAGAGCCTTTGGGTAGGAGAAGAAAGGGAAAGAAATGTAAGAAAACTGGATCAAACTTTACTAATAATATTAGCAGAGGTTCCTGGAGGGGGAGAACAGGAATTATAGGTCAGAAATATTTCCTCTACAATGAAAGAAAATAAGCCAAGGCCACCAGAAAAGACTCAGGAATGGACATCTGGAGAAGTCAAATAATCTCCTTGGTAAAACAACAGGACTTTCAATTGGTAGAAATACTTCAGAGGTTTTAAAAAAAAATTCAATTTTTAAAAATTTTGGAAGAGGCTATAATATGTACATATATATGGTTCAAGAATCTACAAATGCAAGAAGATCTATGTAAGAGGTCTCCCACCACCCCTGCTCTCCATCTGCCCAGGACCCCCACGCTCCTGTTAGCTAGAAAAACCCATGTCTGGTTTCCTAGTATCCTTCCATCTTGACGTATACGCAAGCAAGCAAGAATGAAAAGATTTCCAACCCCCTTCAAAAAACACAAGTGGTAGTTCACTGACATAGTATTTTGTCCTATCCTGCTTTTATTACTTGGCAGTATCTTAGAACTTGTCTTAGCGGGTCAGTTTCCTCGTTCTTTTCTAAGGCCGCGTACCAGTCTGCTGAATGGACGTTCTATAATCCACTTTACCGATCCACACTGCAGTACATGTTAATATTACCTTGGCCTCCCTCATTCCAATGCTGGCAAGCATTTCCAATTGAAAGAGCATGTGATAAGCTGCTGTTACCAGGAACACAGGGTGCCCTAAATCTTTCTGAGGAGGCTAGCAAGGATCCTTTTTAACTTTCAACCTCTCCTCCATCAGAACCTTCCCCATCTGCGTTCTCTCTGTCCACCATCCTCGACACACTCCACTGCAGCTGGAGGACCAGATAACCTCTGCAACAGGACCAGATAACTTCCTGAGTAACGGGGAAATGGATCACAGATGACCCTGAAACCATTAAGCCTGGATGCCCAGTAGATGGGGCACCACAGCGGAGTCTCTTGTAGCCAGGGGAGGACGACAGAAGCTCCATTTTATCCACAGCTATTATTCAGGTGTAGGTGCTCCAGAGATCAGAGTGGGAGCTGGAGAAGTCAGGTGGACATGAGTCCTTGGGGGCTGGCGCCCAGAAATGTTGAATCGAGAAGCAGGAGCTTTAAACAGGACGTGAGAAGAGCGAAGCTGCTGTAGAGCCACATGCAGGACCAGGAGGCAGTGGGGAAGCAGGAAGGCAATGAGAGCCTCCCCTCAAAGGAAGGAGAAGCTGCTGTGGCCATAAGGAAGTGTCGGTAGTAGCATATGCCTCAGAGAGGTGGAGGAGAAAGGAGAAGAGGCAGTGGGAGGGGAGGTTAAAAGCTATTAATAAACTCGGGCAAGCAGTATCACTAAGTGCTAAGGGTAAGAAAGCCAGACTGCAGGATACAATGAAAGACAGATAAAAGTTGTTAAATAAGAGAGCATACATATTCAAGTCATGAATCTGTTAACATGCTGTTTTAAGGAGCGCAGAGCTACAACGGCCAGGTGAGAGGATGTGGACTGGAGGACGGGACTGCAGACAATCATGACTTCCCTGCCCGAACAGAGCCCACAAGGGTGCAGTCCTGGGCAGAGAGACAAGGTGGACGCTGCCTGGCTCAGAGGTGAAGGGTGATGTGACAAAAGCAAAGTGAGTGGGGACGGGCTTGAGGCTGTGGTGTGCCCAGGAGGGGTTCTTGGACACGATACAGGCCAGCATGCTCGGAACAACAGGCGAGAGTGTCCGGGATCTTGAACAATTACTAACCCCGAGCTGAATTAATGGGCACACACATCAATCAGAACACAGTGAGAACGACCCAGCAACACAGGGGAAGGGCTGGGTAGCTGCCTTCCACCAGGACAAAGCCTGCTGACTTTGGATTGGCCCCATGCCCCCTCAACTGCTCCTGCTTTTCTCAGTCTCTTTTCTTTCCCTGTTTAAAAGGCACACATTACTTGACTCTATAGGCAGATTTCCTGGTGTCTTCTTTGCACAGAAGCAGGATTTCTAAGCTATGGGGTCCATGTTGCCTTCATATGTGAGCTTCACAAAAAGCGCATTTTCTTTTTCTTTGAGGCTACAGGTCCTACGGAGCTATCCGTGGTTCTGCAAATGCGGAAATGGACGGTGCTGGCTCATGCTGACCAGGATTATTGAACTTGGCCTTCATCTCTCTGTTAAAACTGCCCTGACTCACTGGTGCCATTACAGTCCCTGCTGATTTCAGGCCCTGTGACCTCGCCAGGGCCTCAACTACCACACCCACCCCAGCAGGACTCCTGGGACCCTCAGTTATTTCCCTCCGGGGCCGTGTGACATCTAACTGTGCCCTCCGTGGGCAGAGAAATGTTCACAGCAGGACTGAGTCTCCAAATCAGACTGCCAGCATAAGCTGGGTCCTGAGACCCACCCCCCCACCCCGGTGTCATTTGTGTCCCTTTGCCCCTCACTCATGACAACCCATCCATAGCGGTTGTTCAACCATTCCGGGTTTGTACTCACCTCAACGCCTTTGTACTTGCTCCTCCCTCCGCCTAGAATGTCCTTGCCCTAGAGCCTCCAATGGCTGGTTCCTCCTGCTCCCCCGGACGGCCGCAGACGAGCCTCTGTGGAGTGCCCCTCTGATGTGGGCCCCTCCCGGCACCACTCATGTTGCCCCGTCTGTTCTCCTCACGGCCCTCCTCACCAAAGGTATGTCTTCCTCAGCTGATTTTTTATTCCTGGTGTCTATGTTGTTGCTGTACTCCACTGAGCTCCGTGACAGCAGGGTCCCTGTCTGTCTCATTTGCTAATGTACCCTCAGAGCTTGGAACACTCAATATTCACTGAAGAAATGAAGGGAAGGGCCCTTCAGGTCTCATCAGCCCAGCTCCCTCCATGCAGGGATGAGAAGCTAAGTGGCCTGCCCAGCGTCACAAGGCTAATCACCTGGTGCCTATCTGGGGCAGTAAGCAGTACACTTTAGGGCAGAATCAACTGCTAATGACCAACCTAAAAGGTAAACACTGAGATTTTGAAAAAAATATCCTCCACACGTAAACTGTGGGAAAATTTACTGTGACTCTCTAGACCAACAGCTCTAATGACAAAGAGGGAGCAAATGTTCTCAGTGAGTGGACGGCTCCTTCAGGACCTGGGTTCAGAGACCACTAACTGCCTTCCTAGGATTTATTTGTTCAGCAAGGAACAAACCCATTTTAGTGCCCCTCCCTAATAAATGGTATTCTTTTTTGATTTTATTTGTCAGAGAGAGGGGCATAGCGAGAGGGAACACAAGCAGGGAGAGAGAGAGGGAGAAGCAGGCCTCCCGCTGAGCAAGAAGCCCAATGTGGGGCCCTATCCCAGGACGCCGGGATCATGACCCGAGCCGAAGGCAGATGCTTAATGACTGAGCCACCCAGGTGCCCCTAAATAGTAATCTTTTAACATGTTTGTGCGCAAAAGGATCCCCTCAAACATGTGTTTGTTAACCTGTTAGAATTCACTGCTTCAAAAAGCATGTCTCTCTAAAAATGAAACGCGCCTCCTGCTTCCAAATGTAAGAAACAGTGGCTGCATTTCCTTACTTGCCAGCAAGAAGTAGAAAACTGAACAAACAAACAAAAAACAAAAACCCAAAACAAAACAACAACAACAAAAAAACCCCACCCAATAACTGTTTCAGACACTGGACAGAGGCCCATTCCCAGCATGAAGGGGGCCGAGCACGGTGAGCCCAACAATGTCCCAGGCTTTCTGCCTGGAGGCCATTTCCACGCTGTAGGTGCAGGCAAGGGACACTGCGAGCAGCCCAGCAAAAGTCCTAAAATCAGGAAGAGCCCAGGAGGCTCTAATTAGTGGGGTGGGGTACTGAAAAGGAGAGAGCCACACAGAAAGCTCCAGAACTGCCTAGGGATCCCCTTGAGTCTTTCTTGAACACCAATATGAATATGCACGAGGCGAAATGCCACAAGATTTGGCAGACAACTTTTGAGTAAAAAATTACCTACAAACCATATAATTGCCAGAGTGCACGCGGGGCTGGGAGTCGTCACCAGCCAGGGTGGGAGAGACTTCACTGAACGGCCGGGGCACTGGGTTGAGACCCCAGAACAGGCACATATTATTAGTAGAACTCATCCAGCTCTAGAACAAAGGATACTCTAGAACTACACTAACAATACACTTAAAAATAAGCCTTGAAAGGATCAAACTGATTTGCAAGTAACAACTGGCTGTCAGAACAAAACTATTTTGTTTTACTTTTAAAGATTTTATTTATTTATTTGACAGAGAGAAAGAGCGAGCGCACAAGCAGGGGGCGTGGGAGAGGGAGAAGCAGACATGCCGCTGAGCAGGGAGCCCGATGTGGGGCTCAATCCCAGGACCCCGAGATTATGACCTGAGCTGAACGCAGATGCTTAACAACCGAGCCACCGAGGCACTCCCAAAAGTAACACTTTCAAAAGCATAAAAACCAGGGCCAAAATGTAAATGTCCCAACATTTAGGAGCCAAAAAATTAGACATAAAAACAAGCAGAAAAATCAGACCTATGCTCGAGATCAAATCAATTTAATAGAAAGAAATCTACAAGTGAGAGGTGAATGAATAACAGAAAAGGACATTTCCTAAACTGTTATAAATTCACCTCAGTGATAATTCAGCTCAAGTGTGCTCAAGAATTTAAAAGACAACACGAACATAGGAATTTCATTAGTATGTTAGACGCCAACTTGAGACCCACCGCCAGATTCCATCCAGAATGAAGTACAGAGAGAAAAGAAAAACCAGAGTGGAGCCCCGGTGCCCTGAAGGATGACAGCAAACGATCCAGCATATGTATAATCTGAGGCCAAGAAACAGGGTGTGCATGCATGTAAAAAAAATGTGCAGAAATAATGGCTCAAAGTTTTCCCTATCTGATGAAAACCAGAAGCTTACAGACCCAAGAAGCTTAATACGCATCAGGAAAAGCACAAAGACAACAAACGTAAGGTACATCATAATGTGTAAAAGCTAATGATAAAGAGAAAATCTTCACAGCAGGGAGAGAGAGAAAGACCTAACAGGTAGAGTAACATAACAACCACAGCATGTTTATCTGTGAAAGTGGAGCAGACAGTGGAAAAAGCATCTACTTGGTTCAGGTCATGGTCTCAGGGTCCTGGGATGGAGCCCCACGTTAGAATCCTTGCTCAGCAGGGAGCCTGCTTCTCCTTCACCCTCTGCCCCTCCCCACCGCTCATGTGCACTCTCTCTCAAATAGAACCAAGTGCAGGAAGTAAAAAATAAGCATACAGCACACATGCAGCATATTCTGTCCTTCAGAAACAAAAGAGAAATAAAAACTTTTCCAGGCAAAAGTGGAGAAAACTGGTAGCCAGGAGACCTGCACTACAAGAAATGGTAAAGGAAGTTTTTCAAAGCAAAACCGAGAGCAGGCAGAAGCTTGGACACACACGGAAGAATGTGGAGCGCCAGAAGTGGTAAACATATGGGTAAAAGTGGACCTGCACAGACCTCAGGTTACGTTTAATAAATGGAAGTAGGAAGCGACAACTGGCCTCTTCACAAACCACACCCACCTAACCAGAATGAGTAAAAACCATTTTGTGTGCACTACATAAATACAGTATCCTCAAGAAATTGACAACTCTCTGGAAAAATATGAATTCTCTAGACTGATCTCGGACACAACAGAAACAAAGAGAAAGAATGACTGAGGAAAGATAAAAGTATGAAGAACGCTGAAAAGTGCTTTGGGGCTGGGTACGGTAGGAGCCATGGACTACAGAGGAAAACGGCTTCAAAGTTCCGAGGAAAGGAGGAAATCTACCAAATTCATTTCGTGAAGAGAATTTAACTCTGATGTCAGGGCTGGACACGCATGACACAAAACAAAACCACATGCCAATTTTACTTACGACTGGTGACACCACAGTCCCATTTTATTAACACCAAATATTGTAAAGCAATCTATCTTTCTCGAGTTTAATTTTAACAGACTTCCAACTGCAACCTCGGTGGCTAAGATTTGGCTGGAAGACAACCTAAGACATTTCTGAAGAGAATTATGAGTGACATGCACCTTGCTAATTGTATATATTTAGAGCTATTCAGGGCATGGCTTTAGTGCAGAAGATGACCAATTAGAATTAACCTAGGACTAGTTCCTGTGATGACAATCTAATGGCACGAAAGAGAAGTCGGTGTGGATCATTCAGTAAGTCGTAATGAAAAACCAGGCAGTTAATTTTCTTAAACTGTCGATTTATGTCTTTACTCAAAATAAAACACAGACACACACAAGAGATGAGCATAGAAAAATTCATTTGAGGGAAAAAAACCACCAAAACACAAAAAACTGATCTCACAAATAAAAAATGAGACGATCTTTTCTACCAACATATTAGGAAAACTTTTTTTTTTAAAGATTTTATTTGAGAGAGAGAGAGAGGGAGAGAGAGCGCATGCACAGGAGAGAGCATGAACAGGAGCAGGGGGGAGGGGCAGAGGGAGAGGGAGAGAAAAGCTCCCCGTGGAGCAGGGAGTCCAATGTGGGACTCCATCCCAGGACCCTGGGATCATGAACTGAGCTGAAGATAGACGCTCAACTGACTGAGCCACCCAGGCACCCTAGAAAACCTTTTAAAATATGGCAGTTAGATCAGGACTGGTAGAGAGTACCAGTAAATGGATATACTTTTACAGAGCAATTTTATAAGGTATGTCTATCCACCTCTGCACTTGTAATTCCACTTTTAGAATTCTAACAGAAGAAAAAGAAATTAGATGAGGGCATGTTTTTACATATAAAAGCTATTCAAATTATTTTTAAAACAGAGAAACTGTAAAGAGCGCTAACTTTAATAGTTAGGAAATGGTTCAATGACTATCGAGAAACACATCCCTCCCCCTGACACAGCACTGGGATGTTCATGAAGACTGTTAAGATCCAGGCCCTTAAGGGTGTTCCAGAAGCTACCATTTACATTATAGGCTACATATGCTAAGCTTTTAACATAAATCTAATTTAAATACATTGGGGGACATCTGAAAGTGGGGCTGTATCTGCAGATCTCTAAAGCTTGTGTTCTTTTACTTTGTTATTCCCAAAAGTATACAGCACAGAAATGAAAATGAATGCTACCTAAACGTATATGTAAGTGTAATCAACAATATTTACATGTGAGTTTATTAGAAATGCAAATACATGAGAATGTTAGTAATGGTTCTTCCTTCGTAATAGAGATATGGGTGATTTTTATATTCTTGGTATTTTGTAAATTTCTACAATATACTACTGACATTAGGGTGGGAACTACTTGAAAACAGACTATAGCAACCAAAATCCAGACAAATATTTCTGGGATATTATTTTTAAATAGGTAAAGATTTATTAGTATTTCTCTAAGCATATTATAGTTTAGAGCTGTTTAATCAAAAGTTGATAAATGTAATATGTTAAGGCTACAGTATGGGTCTGAGTCACAAGAAAAGTTCTAAACCAGCTGTTACTTTCTTTAGTCTACAGTTTCAGAGAAAACACTACAGTGTCTACAGAGTCATTAACCCTCCTTTACAGAGTTTAACGTTTCAAAACACTGTCCCCTACACCTACTAACCCTAAGCCTATGTAACCATACAAATGCCTACCACTTTATTCAGATTATATAATCTGCACACTGAATTCATTAACAGGAAACTTTCCCAATGAACGTGGAAGTAAAAGGGAGGCTTTAAACATCTGTATCCCCTTTTTTCCATAACATGTTAAATGAATGAACACCTTATAGATAATTGTAAAAGTCTCTTTGTTCCAATTCCTTCAAATTCAGGTCCCTGTCTGTAGGATCTCCAGTTCTAAGGCCATTCAGGCTTATTCTGAGCGGTCTCCGTAAAAGACAGTAACGTACGGTCAGGCTGCTATAATGTTTTGCTCCAACACAACTGATACATTAGGAACAAGTGTGAACACACTGCAAATTTCACCTTCTGTTTATGCCTGAATTTTTGTGGAGACCGTTGAATGTACAAGCACAACTCAGGTGACTCTAGCTGGGCAGGAACACACAGAACACACCTCCCCCAGCGCCCCCCTCTCCCCCGGCTTTCTGTGTGCTTTCAAGATGCCCCTTCCGCTGCCTCACAATAACCCTTCCCACACCCGCTCCCACCAGCAAACTGCATGTCTCTTTCATGATAAAGTGCCACCTTTGTCGTAGTATTTATGTTTTTATTAACCATTTAATAGGTCAAACTGCAGTACCACTTTCATTAGGGCCCTTCCTATTTTTTAATATGCTAATGACACAGTTTGTGAGTGCTGGGCTCCTATCCATTTCCCACCTGAGCCCGGTGGTTTTTAGGGCATGATTTCCCATAGTGTGGTGATTTCGGGAATGCACACTCGCATTATAGCAGAACTGGCTCTAAGTCTTCTTTCCACTGCTCAGTATCCAAAGTTATTCTTTTTGCCTCAGTCAAGAAAGAATTTATTTACAGCCACGTTTTAGACCTGGGCTTAAAAATAAAACAATCTAATGAACAATTTGCTTCAAGAGGCTGCACATAAACCAACAAGCAACTGCTCAGTGGGGAATTAGATGGAAATGCGCACCATCAAACTCCATATTCAGAGATCTCTGGTATTCATTAGTCCAATCCTTCTAGGAGGAACTTCCGATGCCCAGCAGGGGCTCCACCCAAATGCTCCCCCAAAGTGCCTGGACACTGTTGTCCCCACCCCAACGGAGTGCACCTTCCACAGCAAAGGGCCCCAAGACTTCTGGAGCTGAAGGAAGATTCTCCAGCTGGGGAGAGAGAGGTGTTCTGTGTCCCAAAGCCCTTAAAACTGGGCTCTGCTTTCTCTGTGCAATCCACTCCTTTGTTCTCCACAGCACGCTGTTCCCTACTCTCTCTCTCCCCACAAATCTGTCTTCAGAGCTTCCTGCTCACTTTCAAGCCAATTACACCCCTTTGTTTCAAAGAGCAACCCCGACACCACAATCCTCCCCAGGAAACCTGTGTTTAAGGCCATCCCAGCAGACCTCCACAGTGGAGGAACGCCTCCTCCCCTTCAGATCACATTTGGGGCCACGGCCACATCTTTCCTGTCCCACGTCACTTAGGGGGAACACCTAGTCCTCACCTGTCAGCCTGCAGGAGGGTTAGGAGAGTGAAAACGGTCTTTCAAGTCTGTCAACACTTGTCCTCCTGTGACTCGCAGCCTACCTAGACTCTCCCCGGCAGGTCCCTCACCCACAGGACAGGTCCCCTGCGGCTGGAGGGGCGTGCCTGATGACCACCTGCAGCTCTGGATTTGGGACTCAGACGGAGTGCAAGCTCACTTTACATCACCACGGAGGCCCCTGAATGCTGTGCTTGGGGTGCTTATTTTTGTACACTGTATTAGGACAAACCCTAATTTAGAAATGTAAATTAGCTACTGAAGGCATGGAGCCTCTTCATCATACACATTTAATGTAATCAAAGTGAAATATAAGAATCGTCATCCTTAAGAGTAAGTCTGGGGGCATCTGGGTGGTTCATTAGTTAAGTGTCCGACCCTTGGTTTCAGCTCAGGTCATATTCTCAGGGTTGTGAGATTGAGCCCTGTGATGGACTCTACTTCTCCCTCTCCCTTTGCCCCTCCCCCGGCTTGTGCTTGCTCTGTCTCAAATACATCTTTTTTTTTTTTTTTTTTTTTTAAGATTTAAAAAAAATTGTCAGTGAGAGAAAGAGGGACAGAGCATAAGCGGTGTGTGGGGGGGGTGTTGGAGAAAGGCAGGCAGAGGGAGAAGCAGACTCCCCGCTAAGCAAAGAGCCTGATGTGGGACTCAATCCCAGGACGCTGAGATCATGATCTGAGCCAAAGACAGACACCCAACTGAATGAGCCACCCAGGCATCCCACAAATAAATAAAATCTTAAAAAAAAAGGGGGTAAGTCTGTTCATTTTTTTTCTTTAAGATTTTATTTATTTATTTGACAGAGAGCGTGCAAGCAGGGGGAGCAGCACAGGGAGACAAGCAGACTCCTCACTGAGCAGGGAGCCCCATGTGGGGCTCAATCCCAGGATCCTGGGATCATGACCTGAACCGAAGGGAGATGCTTAACGCTGCAAATCTGTCCAATTTCTGCTGCACACACATCTCCCCTGTCCCCTGTCCTGTTCATTCCCAGTGTTTGGCTATGCTGGGGATGCACTGGGCATCCATACCGTCCGGACCCCAGCCATGTATTCTAGTTATTAGGTATTGTGGCTCCAGCCTCTGGACTCCAAAAGATGGTACAAGTCGCACGGCAAACAGGAGGAAGGCCAGACTGTTCTTGGTGACTAGCACCACACTTTCCATAAATGTGCTGAAAACCACAGCAATGTTCTGCCAGATGAGCTGCTTGCCTGGGCCAGGTGAAACCGCCAGAGTCTTCCATGATCCTAATGCCCGAGGCAGACGCCTTCTTATTCCAGCTATTACAGGAATTACCGTCCACGCTGGGTCTAGACAAGAAGGTGCCTTTCTCCGAATCATTTCAGTATGGCTGCCCTATACCTAGACTGCTCATCACTTCTGGGGTTCTTTGTTGAGGGATGGGCAGGTGGGTGGGTGCCGTGTGACCTTCCCGCATTCTATGCAACAGTGCTTTGCAAGTTCTGGGACACAAAATCCATCTCCTGCCTAACAAATTAGTATTCATGTGTTTAGAAGAGAGTAGGAGACACCAGAGACTACAGCCTAGAAGCACCCCGGAGCCAGCTGATAAAATGTGTGCCTTACCTCGGGCTGCACTGGACAAGTCTGGAAGGCTGTCCAGACTGCCGAGACCCTACCAAGCAGCAGCCTTCCAGACAGAAAGCATGGGCAGTGCTTCTGGGCGTGGCCGTCACACCCCAACCTGGATGTGGTGACACCTGTTGAACCCTCCGGCACCTGTCACACTGGGCTGTGAGGAGCTGACTCCCCCGGGGAGGCCACCCCTGGGCCTGGACCTCAGCCTAGCACGTGACTCTTGGGTAGCCTCTGGTAAGTGAAAATATCTGAGATGCACGCAGCCACGCACCTGATCTGATCTGCAGGCCGTCCGCTTTCTCAACAGTGTCGCCAAGTCTCCCCTCCCCGGCCCGCTGCCACCCTGTGTGGCAGGACGCTGGGTCACAGGCCTCCGGGGGTCCTGTCTTCCCTCACTTGGCAATGGGAAGAAGGGACAGAGGCATTCTCACTCTGCACGCTCTCAGCCCGTTAGCGAACCCCTCCTCAGCCCCTCCCCTGCACTGCTCTCGACTCGCCTGATTTTCATAGTGACTATTCTGTACCATGACCACTCCATGAGCCTCACTGCTCCGCCGGCTTCTAGTTTTGTGACCGTACACTAGCCACGGCCATCTCTCACGGCCACAATAACTTTCCTCACACTTTTTTATTCAAGTATTTTCCCTATAAGACAAGAACCCAAAAACCCACTCAAACTTAAATCAAAACTTATCAGGTGAACAATTAAGGTTTTCTGTAAGCTGAGGCTCTTCTGCATCTCTGACATCACCTCCTAAGAACGAATCAGGCACTCTGCTCCAGGTTCCAGGCACGACCATTTTCATCCTAGCTCTTTATTTTTTACAAAGATTTTGTTTATCTATTTGACACAGAGAGAGAGATAACGAGAGAGAGTGCCCAAGCAGGGGGAGCATTAGGCAGAGGAAGAGGGAGAAGCAGGCTTCCTGCTGAGCAAGGAGACCAACGCAGGACTGGATACCAGGACCCTGGGATCATGACCTGAGCTGAAGGCAGATGCTTAGCCACCCAGGTGCCCCATCATCCCAGCTCTTTAATATGAGCTAGAGCCACGCTAGTGGCCGAGCGGGCTCCAGAACTTTGTACTGTGAGGCTACTGGCACAGTACTACCACTCAGAAAAACACATTTCGAATAATAACTCATTCTCTAAAGAGCAAGAGAATACTTAAGAATGGAGGCTGCGTAAGAGGCATTTTAGTCCGTGAAGCATACAAATTATCTCCCTGAAACTACTAAGTAACTCACGAATGCTAGAAATATACTCAAAGCAGATGAATGAATGGAAAACTGTGAAATGAATTAGTTAACAAAGCTTAGAGTATGCAGAATTAGGAAGCATTCTGAAAATCAACAGAAAAAAGAACATAAGCTGTGGTTTCTTCAATTAAAATCATCCTGTGTAATAATTAACTTTCAGAAAGAACCAACCTAAAAATATTAGGTATGAAAAAGCAATGAGGAGACTTAAAAGGAAATACTATTTTGAGATAAAAAGTAGCAATTAATGAGACTATGTAACTTTAAATAAATGCTGGTTAATGTCAATTTTCTAAAACCTATATAGGATCAGCCTGATTAAACCAAAGAATTATGAGGCAGGACATACACAACAATATAGTCTTCAATATGGGAATTACAATGTTTTGCCTTTGGTAGCAGGGGTTCTCAACACAACTATGCAGTAGAATCATGAGGCAGGTTTTTAAAAAATGCTCCTCGGACCACATTCCCAGCTCCTCAGGGTTTCCGGGAGTGGAGCACTGGTGCCTTTCCCGTCTGACGCTGATGCACACTGAGGGCTGAGGGCCTCGGCTGTCTGGGAAATGGGTTTGCTGTCTTCCACTGACGTAGGATGCTTGTGGTATGAAACAGGATATTCAGGGTAACCCAAAGGGAAGCGTATAAATCAGAAGATGGTAACTGAATTAGCAGTGATATTTCTTCCAAATCAGAGGAAAAGGATCATTTAAAGTCCAAATAATTGAAACAAATAAGGAAATGGGAAACAAAGAAAAATAGTACGTGATACAAGAAGTAAAGAACACTGGAAAGGACACAGAGATGCTAAAACAGATGAAGAAGGACATTAGCAATGTAGAGAAACTCAAAATACTCAAAGATACTCAACATGACTGGTTTTGCTCCAATAATGAATTTCGTGAGTAAGTCAGAGTAAACAGTAAAAACTCAGGATCTGGAAACCAAAGAGGAGTTTTCAGGTGCTGGTCAGTATTGACAAGATCATACTGCTTTCCTCTTTAAAAACTGCATTTCAGGAAACATGCTCATAACTTCACAGTTTAGTAGCCTCAAATAGCCTAATGGTTAGTTCTTATATTACTCATACTTTTTTCTTATTCTTTGCCAAAAGCGAGAAGGGAAACCCAGCAATCAATCATACTAGTCTCTCAGAGGAGGTAAGCAGAGGTCAGAGAAATCAATGGAGGCAGAGGGAATACAACGAACACCCAGAGGCTCATCCATACTTGGGGGCTGCAAAATGGGACATGTCACTAAATCCCCCCTTGACGAGACAAAAACCCAAAATCCAGAGAGCTTCCTGAGTCACTGAGTGGTGAGTAGGCAGAAAGCTCAGATCACACTGAGGCCCGTGCACTACGTGCACAGATATGGTTTCCGCTGTGCGTCCCTGGCTGCTGCCAGAAAGACACACACGTGGCAAGATAAAGAGTGCAGGTAGATGATGTACATGAGTGATCAGTGACAATGGCTGTCTTAAATGTCTTCCAGAAGGTGAGAAACATTTCCAGTAATGTTGTTTAAGACTTCACAGAGTTGGCTTTTAACTGGCTAGAGTACTTTTGCATTTAGCAAGTGCTCAATAAATATGTGTTGAAGATAACTTGTAAAAAAACCAGAATACGGCGTATTAGGGTACCATGCTATTAGCAAAGAAATGGATGGCCAGATACAAATTCAAAGGACTCTGATGAAGGGCTGCATTAAAAAAACCAAGATGGAAAAGAACTGGCTGAAATCAGCCTTTTAAGGGTTGTACCAAGTTAAAAATAAAGTTAAAAAGAAAATGGACTGAATGCTGAAGGCAGTGGAGGCTGACAGGGGATCAACAGCTTACCTACCTGTCTTGAACACCTAAACATCAGCCTAGGAAAAGAGAAATAGGAAAGGCCTTCCAAGGGGCCAGAAAATGTACTCCAAGCCAGTTGGAAAAGAAAAAAAAAAAAAAAAAAAAAAAAAAAAAAAAAAAAAGGACTGTTATGATTGTAACTCCCAACACGTGTCTGATCAACTACTTGTTTCGTTGTAAGGCTTCATCCTAGAGTTGTCAGGTTACTCCTGGCACCGACCTGGGAGGAATTTTCTCCCTCACAAACAGGGAGAAAATTGTGCAGTGAGTCTTGTTATGTGGGCAGAAGGATGAATTAGTACGTAGTCACCACTAATGTTCCTCGTCCTGCAGAGAGTGTGCTGGGGAAGTGACAGCCCTCACTGCGCTTACAACACGCTCATCCCTGAGTGTATCCTCTCTACCTTCAAGCTGGAACCTATGTTATCTGCTAACTTTGCCAAGAACAGGACTGCCTGAGGTCAGCCACGGCTCTTCAGAGGAACAAGTCAGGGATATAGCATGCCAGTGTGATTATCAAAAGAAAACAAATACCCACCATGTACACAAGTTACAAGCTGACCTAGAATTTGGTGAAGAAACTGCCTTTGCCATTTCACTTGGACGACTCCTGCTTTCACTCTGAGTACTGCCGGGAGCTGTTGGGGGCCAGCGGCTTTGCCAGGAAAGGCTCTGCCTACAGCACTCTCACCCGCTCACAGGGCACCTCCACGACACCCGGAAGCAGTTCTGTCTCCACAGGTCATCTGTGGACTTTGTGCTGCCGAAAATGACATGCCACAGACTCTCTGGAGCTCCTGCAGACACAAACAACAGAGCCCCATGCGGAGCCCCCATCCAGCAGGTCAGAGGCCTACCTACGACTCCCTTCCGCTCCCACCACCTGGCTGTCATGAGAGAGGAGCGCCTACTAAAACAAACCTCTCAACTGTAACTTACACCTCAAAATTCTTACTACCCAGCCAAGCATGGGAAGGGGAATTCTAATACCTCAGAAATAGCCTAACCCTAATTTTGCTTTCATGTATCTCTCCGTACCTTTTGCAGAAGTCTTAAATAAAATATTAGCAAACAGAATTTAATGTGATTTTTTTAATCGTGGATATATTAAAAATTTACCATTTTAACTATGTTTAAGGGCATTAAAGTATATTCATTCACACCCTTGGTGCAACCATCACTACTATCCATCTCCAGAATGCCTTTTCCATCTTCCCAAACCAAAACTCTGAACTCATTAAACAAGAACTCTCCATTCCCCAACAACCATCACTCTACTTTTTGTGTCAATGAACGTGACTACTCTAGATACCGCCTACATATGGAATCATGTGCATTTGTCCTTTGTGCCTGACTTACTTCAGTGAGCATGTCTTCAAGGTTCACCCATGTTGTAGCATGTGTTAGGACATAATTTCTAAGGCTGAGTAAGATTCCATTGTATATATAAGCCTCATTTTGTTTATCCATTCATTCATCAATGGATATTTCTCTGTTGTTTCCAATCTTTTGGCCACTGTGAATAATGCTGCTATGAAGATGAACGTACAAATATTTGAGTTTCTACTTTCAATCCTTTGGAGAGCCCACCTAGAGGTGGAATTGATAATTCTATGGATTATAGAGAAATATCTATATCTGTTGATGTAGAAGTGGATCATTGATAATTTCATTGTTTTTTTGTAATTATATTTAATATTACCCCTAAATTAGTTAGAATGTGTTTAATTAGTAATTATAATAAAACTCTTGGAGAAGATCCAACTCATGGACTGGTGGTGATTACTTCCACTTTGGTGCTATTTTTTGTTTGTTTTGCTTTCCTGAGATTAGAAACCAGAGAAGATCAGGATGTAAAATCCTTTAAATGTCGAAGAGGGGTTAATATAATCAAAGCCACATTGCACACAGATCCACAGCCAATTCTGAGGCTTAGAGACCAAACCCTCATAAAATATATCATTTGTTTCTTTTTATGGCCAGAAACTGTTTCCCACTAGCCAACCTTGCAGCTTACATGTACCGATAGGGGGTCATGTGGTTAGGTTCCCTGAGGTTAGAATCCAGGCTTCATCAGGCTTCTGCCTCTGGTTCTGAGCACTGGGTCACTCAGTTTGCTGAATGACATTCTGACAGTAGGAGAATAAAAAGAATTTAGGGATTTTGTTCTTTAGAGCAGAAACACTTCAACAAGCAATGCCACTGTAAACCATGCCAACATACACAGTTAATTCAGAGTATAACTAGAGACAATCAAGTGTCCTTGTCCATGTTTTAAAGTTCTGAGTTATAAAGGTCAGTATTATATGTATTATTATATGTAGAAGAACTCTCTGTCAGTTTTAATCTTCATTTTGAGTTGTGTTGAGCTCCTCTGAGTGCATTAATCTCTAAAGGGATTTGGATTCCTAAATCTAGAAAAGAAATGAAGTCCTTAACAGACCAAAGGAAATTTAGGCGTCCATCTTTATGCAGCCCTTCAACACATATGGTGATAATATACAAAGCTATCAGCAACCAACATTTTAGAATCACAGCTAAGAACACTGAGGAAACAAATCCTTAAAAATGAAGTATATTATTTGAGGAGGTTAATGGAAAACTTTATTCAAGCATGAGCAATCTTTAATTACAAATGTAAATTCAAGCTATTAAGTTTAGTTTTACTATGACACACCAAAACAAAAACCAGAAAATTACTAGCAATATAAATCCTATTATTCTAACTAATCATATCAGGATAAGTTAAAAAATAAATCCAGTAAGAAAGGTGATACTTTAAATTTAGTTTATTTTATTTCCTCATTAACAGCTTTGACAATAAGTCAAATATTGGAAAGAAAAAACTTACTGAAAATCTGTACACTATAATGTCACCTTAAAGTACCAAAAAAAGGAACAGAAAATAATGAGATTCACCTTCCTCTTTAGTGCTGAGAATAAAGAAGGACTGGCATGAAAAAAAATATATGAGAAGGATAACAACTATCTACAAGGTATAATTCTTCAATAGTGAAATCTTATTACTTGTTACATCTACAAGAATTTTATTTCCTGCAATAATGATTCTGCCTTATTTGACACAGGACTGAATTCTAACACTTTTCCTCATAATGTTTACCTTGACTTTTAAGAACAACTAGTTTCTGCAACTATTACTTTAGGAAGATAATGAATCAATTACAATCTATTTTTTCTATTTCATTTTAATAGTGCATGGCCATTAATTTCAAATCCTAGATACTAAGGGAACATACTATCTTGCTTAGATACCTGTAGAGTATAACCAAATTTCTATTCCAAATAAAAGGAACTGTTCTGCTCTACTTCATTTTGCATCTTTCTACAATAGCCTAGGAAGAACTGAGTAAAAAAAAAAAAATATCAATAGATGTCTTCCTCTATGAGAGGAGCAAAAGCCTGGTTCCCTATGACTCAGGCATAGAGAGACAACTGAAGCTTACAGAAGAGCACATTGAGAAAAATCTTCCAGCAACTATAGCTAAGGCAAAACCCAAACCCAGCTCAGCTCCTGAGTAGAATGACTCAATCCCCACACTAGATGCCTGAGAAGAACCATGCTCATTTCTAGGTGTACATATGATTTACCCCAGTCTCTCCTTTTAACAAGATGTCCAGCATTCAATAACACATTATAAAATACAGAAAGATCAAGTAAAAAAATATAACTCATAGTCAAGAAACAAAGCAATCAAGAGAAATAGAGTTGGAGATAGCCCAGATAATGGTACTATCATACAGGGACATTAAAATAACTAAGATACATGTAAAAGAATCTACTAGAAAAGATGGACAACTTGCATGAACAAATGGGACATTCCAGCAAAGAAACAGAAACTTTAAGAAAAAGTCAAGTGCTAAAACTGGAAATAACAACAAACCCTGGAGAAGGGAAGAATCTGATTTCCAGAGCTGCCATATTGTTTTGAAGGTCCTGTTTTTAACAAGTCACAAGACATGCAAAGATACAGGAAAACATGACCCATACCAAGCAGTCAACAGACACTGAGGAAGCCGAGACATTGAACTTAATGGATATTAATCAGCTATTTCAAATACGTTCAAGAAATAAAGAAGATAGTATCAAAGGATCTAAAGGGAAATGTGAGAAAAATGTCTCACCAAATAGTATCGATAGACTATTTTAGAAAATAGAAATCCTTGAGTTGAAACGTACTATAACAGAAAAAAAAAAAAAAATCACTAGAGTAGCTCAATAGCAGATTTGGGGCAGCAGAAGAAATAATCACTAAACCTGAAGAAAGGTCAATTGAGATTATCTAGTCTAAGGAACGGTTAAAAAAAAAAATGACAAAAAAGAACAGAACCTCAGAGACCTCTGGGACATCATTAAGTATACGAACACACCATTATGGGAATCTTGAAAGGGGACGACAAGGGCAGAAAAAAATATTTGAAGAAATAATGGCCAGAAACTTCCAAAATATGATGGAAAACATTAATCTGTATATCCAAGAAGTTCAGGGAATTCCAAACAAAAATAAACTGAAAGAGATCCACACTTGGAGAAATCATAATAAAAATGCTGAAATATAAAGACAATAAAAAAATCTTGAAAGCAGGAACAGAGAACCAACATATCAGGTTCAAGAACCCTTGATAAGATTAACAGCTTAATTCTCAGTGGAAATTATGAAAGTCAGAAGGCAGTGGGATGAAATAAAGTACTGAAACAAAAATACTGTCAACCAAGAATTTGATATCTAGCATAATTAATACTTGAAAGTGAAGGAGAAATTAAGACATTCCCAGATAAACAAAACCAGAGATTCAGTAACTAGCTGACCTATTTTACAATAAATACAAATATACATACTGACTAAAGGGAGTCCTTCAGGCTAAAATGAGAGAACACTAGAGAGCAACTGAAATCCACACAAAGAAATAAGACACTGACAAAAGTAACTAAAAAGGTAATTATAAAAGACAGGGTAGGGGTGCCTGGTTGGCTCAGATGGTTAAGCCACTGCCTTCAGCTCAGGTCATGATCCCAGAGTCCCGGGATCGAGTCCTGCACTGAGCTCCCAGTTCCAGTCTGCTTCTCCCTCTGACCTTCTCCTCTCTCATGCTCTCTCTCACTCTCTCAAATAAATAAATAAATAAATAAAATCTTTAATAAAATAAAATGAAATAAAAGACAGGGTATTATGTTTCAGTCACAATTCTCTTTGTCTTATCTAATTTAAAAGACAAGTACATAAAGCAATAATAAATAAATCTGTGTTGATGAGTGTATTAAGTAAAATGATGGATTCTGTATGACAAGAACAGCACAAAGGAGAGAAGAGAGAACAATGATATGCAAGATTAAAGTTTTTATATACAACTGAATTTAACATTTTCATAGATTAAAATGTAAACTGTAATCTCCAGGGTAAGAACTAAGAAAAAAAGCTAAAAATATATTGTAAAAAAACAATGAATTAAAATGGTACATTAGACAATACCTATTTAACATGACTAATGGAAAGCAATAATGGAGTAACAAAGGGAGAAAAAAAGGTGTAGGCTATCAGTAATTACAAACACTCAATTTAAAAGGCAGAGATTGGCAGTAGGGATAAAAAGACCTGATTTAACTCTATGCTGTCTATATAAGAAACACTTTATATATATATACAAACACAAACAGGTTAAAAAATTGGAAAAGACACATGGTATAAACAATAATCAAGAGAGACCTGGAATGCCACTTTAAAACAAGCAGTTAGGTGTGCCTGGATGGCTCAGTCAGTTAAGCATCTACCTTCAGCTCAGGTCACCATCCTGGAGTCCTCGGAACTGAGCCCTGTGTTGGGCTCCCTGTTCAGCAGAAGTCTGCTTCTCCTACTCCCTCTTGCTCACTCTGTCTCACAAAAACAAACCAACCAACCCCAATAGTTACAAGAGAAAAGGAAGGTTATTTTGTAATAATAAAGTGTGAAATCATCAAGAAGACATAACAATTATGAACTTACGTGTACCTAACAAGAAAGCCCTAAAATGAAGCAAATCTGACAGAAGTGAAAGAAAAAACAGACCATTCAACAATAATCACCGAAGTCTTTAACATCCCACTTTCAATATGGATACTGACCTAGACAGGACAGACAGAAAATCAGCAAGGAAAGAAGACTGAACATCACTATGAACCAATTATACCTAAAAGACATCTGTAGAATAACCTACCCAACAACTGTGAACATGATGGAATGAAATTAGGAATCAGTAACAGGAGGAAATCTGGTAAACCCTCCCATCAAAAAAGAAGATCTCAAACTATTAAGCCTAAACACCCACCCTAGGAAACTAAAAGTAAAAAAGTAAACAACATAATGCAAGCAGAAAGAAGGAAACAATAAAATTCAGAGCACAAATTAATGAAATATACATTAGAAAAGCAAGAGCAAAAATCAAAGAACCCAAAAGTTGATTCTTTGAAAAAAAAAAAAAAAATCAACAAATTCAACGAACTTTTTAGACTGACCAGGAAAAAAAAAAAAATAGGATTAATATAATCAGGAACGAAAGCGTGAACAGCACCTATGATCTTACAAAAATAAAAAGGATTATAAGGAAATACTATGAATAATTATATGACAACAGATTAGAAACCCTACATGAAATAGACAAATTCCTAGAACAATATAAATTACTGAAAATGACTCAAGAAGAAATAGAAAATTTGAAAAGACTTGTAACAAGATATTAAAGGAATAATAAAAAAAACTTCCCACAAGGAAAACCTTCACTGGTGAAGTCTACCAAACATATAAAGAATTAAAACCAATCCTTCATAAACTTTTCCAATAAAACAGAAGAGGAGAAAACATCTCCACACTCATTTTATGAAGCCATAGTGATACCAAAACCTTACAAGGGTAATAAAAGAAAACTACAGACCAATAATCCTTATGAATATAGATTCAACATCCCCCAACAAAATATTAGCAAGCTGAATCCAGCAGCATACACAATTGATTTATATAACATGACCAAGTGGGATTCATCTAGGAAGGCAAGGTTGGACCGATATAGGAAAATCAATCAATGTAATAAACCACATGAAAAGAAGAGAGGACAAAACCACATGATCATTTCAAACAATACAGTAAAAATGTATGATAAAATTCAATACCCTTTCATGATAAACACTAAAAAATCTAGGAATAGAAGGGAACTTCCTCTGTCTCATAATAGGTATCTGTGAAAAATCCACAGCAACCATCATACCTAATAATGAAAGACTGAACACTTTCCCTGTAAGATCAGGAACAAGAAAAAGATGTTCACTCTAGTCACTTCTATTCAGTGTTGAATGGGAGGTCCTAGCCACGGCACTTAGGTAAGAAAATGAAATAAAAGATCAGAAAGGAAGAGGTAAACTATTTATTTACAGATGAGACATAACTATAAATACAGAAAAATCCTAAGGAATTTATATACATATACATAATTATTAGAACAGATGAGTTGAGCAAGATGACAGATATAAGAACAATATACAGAAATTGATTGTCTCACATAGTAGCAGTAAGAAACAAAATGAAATAAAAAAAACAATTTACATTTACAATGGCATCAAAAAGAATAAAATATGTAGGCATAAATTTAATCAAAGAAGTGCAAGATCTGTATACTGAAAATAACAAAAGCTCACTGAAGAAACTGAAGATCTAAATGAATGAAAAGACATCCCATATTCCTGTATTAGAAGATTTAACACTGTTAAGGTTGACAGTTCTCCCAAAATTGATCAATGCAAACCCCAGCTGACTTTTAATAGTAATGGACAAGCTGAATCTAAAATTCATAGGGAATTGCAAAGAACCCAGAATAGCAAATGTTCCTGGAAAGGAACAAAGCAGGACTCATACTTCCTGATTTCAAACTTCACTACAAAGCTATAGTAATCAAGGCAATGTAGTACTGATATGTAACAGACATACACATCATTGGAATAGAATTAAGAGTCCAGAAATAAACTCATATATCTGTGTTAACTGGTATCTGACAAGGACACCAAGGCCATTCAATGTAGGGAAGAATACTCTTTTCAATTATTAGTTTTGGAACAACATTATAGCCCTATGCAAAAGAATGAAGGTGGATCTGTGTACTGTATACCATATATAAAAATTAACACAAAATGGATCAAAGACCTAAATGAAAGGGCAACATCTATAAAATTCTTAGAAGAAGATGGGTATAAATCTTCCTGACCTTGGATTAGGCAAGGGCTTCTTAGCTATGACACGAAAAGCACAAGAAGCCAAGGAAAAAAATAAAACCATCAGATATAATCGAAATTAAAAATATTTTTGCTTCAAAAAGTTTTTTTTGATTCAAAAGACACTATCAAGAAAGTGAAAGACAACCAACAGGATGTGAGAAATGTTTGCAAATCACGTCTCATAATGTCTTGTAATATCCAGACTGTATAATGAGCTTGTACAACTCAACAATTAAAAGACAAAAAAAGAAAACAAAAACCCAACTTAAATAATGGGCAAAGGATCTACACAGACATATTTCCAAAGATACCCAAATGGAAAATAAGGACATGAAAAGATGCTCAATATCGTTAGTCATTATGGAAACACATACCAAAACCACAATGAGATACCTCACACCCACTACGATGTCTATTAAAAAAAAAAAAGAGAGAGAGAGAGAGAGAGAGAGAGAGAACAGCTATAAAAACAATGACAAATGTTGGTAAGAATGCAGAGAAACTGGGACCCTCCTCCATGGGTGGTGGAAATGTAAAATGGTATAGATGCTTTGGAAAAGTTTGGCAGTTCCTCAATTATTAAACACAGTTACTATATTCCACTCCTATGTATAGTCCCAAAAGAAATGAAAACATATGCCCACGCAAAGGCATGTATCCAAATGTTCAGAGCAGCATTATTCTCAACAGCTACAACATGGAAGTAACCCAAATGCCCATCAACTGATGACTATAAGTAAAATGTGGTATGTCCATACAATGGGATATTATTCAGTCATAAAAAGGGATAGTGTACTGATTCATGCTACGTGGACAAACTTTGAAAACATTATGGTAGGTGAAAACACAGACAATAAATCTACTTATCTGCTTTCATTTATATGAATTGTCTCAAATAGGAAAACTCATAGGGGCAGCAAGTAAATTACCTGCAATCTGGGAGGAAGGTGAAAAGTAAAGTGACTGCTGTGGGTTTCTTTTTTGGAGTGATGAAAATGTTCTGGAATTAAAAATGTGGATAGTGCACAACTTTCTCATTTTTTGTAAATGCCACAAAAAAAGCATCTATCAAATAGAAACTCAACAGACAGTTGTTGATACAAATAATACGAGTGTTTGCATTTTGCTATGTAAGGTATTACAAGATTTAAAACAGTGAAACTTTAAAAAAATCTAAATAGATTACTATTACATGATGGGAAACCAAATTAGAGGTCAAAGTCAACAATGAACTAGGAGCCTGTAACTGTAACACTGTCTTAGTAAAACAAATCCAGCCACATATAAAAGTATAAGGGGCACCGGGGTGGCTCAGTTGGTTGAGCTACTGCCTTTGGCTCAGGTCATGATCCTGGAGTCCTGGGATTGAGTCCCGCATCAGGCTCCCTGCTCGGCAGGGAGTCTGCTTCTCCCCTGACCACTCCTGCTTCCTCTCATGCTCTCTCTCTCTCAAATAAATAAATAAAATCATTTAAAAAAAAAAAGTATAAAATATCATGACTTACTTGGGTTCATTGAAGGAATGCAAGGGTGACCTGGTGTTCTGGGGGGGACAAGGAAGAGAACCCGATGTAAATTCACCTCTTTAATGGAATAAATGCAAAAAAACCAAAATCTCAAAAGATTACATGGCTTTGCCATGTAACTTTATGTTTTTCTCCCATTGTGGACTGGCTGACTGTTGCAGTCGGTGAATCTGGAAAGAGAGGTTTGAGATGGGCTTTGAACAGGAGGTTGCTCTCTTGCACCTCTGATACTGCTGTGACAGTATGATTAGTCTGGCCTGCTGGAGGAAGAAAGAACCAATCTGAACCACTCAGTTGTCCCAGCTGAGGCCATTTAAGATCAGATGAGGATTTTAAATATTTAGCCTTATGTGAAACAGTATAACTTGGGGTCCCGAGTTGGATTATTTCCAGTCCTTTCCTAGCTCTGTCGTTAACTAGCTATGTGTCCTTGAGCAAGTTGCCTACTTCTGCCCATCAACATATGGGAATGATAATGGCAGCTATGGCACAGGGCTTTTATGCAATCAAATCACTGATGTTCGTAAAGCACTTATAACAGCTCCTGACATGCATTAACCAGTCAATGGACACGTGCTACAATTATTATATGCAGATATTCTAGTTTGCTCCTTTCAAATCTCCTTAAGAACTGAGGTTTTATCTCATCTTCTGACTCTTTTTCAGAAAAAAAAAATGTTCATCTTTTATAACTCTAAAATTAAAAAAAATATTTTTAAGAGACTACTCCTGTGTTTTTATCTTCAGATTACACCTTTAGAAATGAGTCAAATTCAATACTTGTATGTCCCTATAATAAAAAAGTAGGGTCTAAAGACAATAGGTGCAGTGGAAATTCAGTGCTTTATTGTCTTGCTAATCTCAGACAGTCAAACAGACCTGGAGGAAACCCAGACCAGATCAGAGCTGCTCATCCAACAATCTCAGATGTGTAAATAATGTTATATGCCATTGAGGTTTTGAGACAGTTTGTTACACAGCAGTATTTTTTTTTTAAGATTTTTATTTATTTATTTGACAGTCAGAGATCACAAGTAGGCAGAGAGGCAGGCAGAGACAGAGAGGAGGAAGCAGGCTCCCTGCTGAGCAGAGAGCCCGATGCGGGGCTCGATCCCAGGACCCTGAGATCATGACCTGAGCCGAAGGCAGAGGCTTAACCCACTGAGCACCCAGGTGCCCCTACACAGCAGTATTATAGCGATGGATAATTGATATGCCTGATACACAGTACTTAAAGTCTCTATAGCAAACATTCTTAATGATGAAATCTTGCAATTGTCTTTCAGACATTAGGACAAAGAGAACAAACATAACAAGAAGACAGCATTTAAAAGACACCATTTATAATAACTTCAAAAATACATTAAAAAAAACCCTGAAGAAATCCATCTAACATAAGACATGTAATAAGGTCTCTAACTCAGAAAATTATAACTAACCTAACTAATCTAATACACCAAAGAAGTCATTTTTTTTGTGAAGATGCCAATTTCCCTAAGTGATCTGACTGAATGTAATCTCAATCAAAATTCCTGTAGGATTCTTCCTGGGGAGTAGAAAAGGAAAAGCTAACTCCACACTGTACAGTGAACTGGAAAGGGACAAGAGTCACCAAGGCAATGCAAGAAAACCAAGTAGCAGGGCTTTCGTTACTAGAGGTCTACAAGACTTAAAGATACCGTAATTAACACTATGCAGAACTGGAGTAAGAACAGGTAACAGAATGGAACCCAGAACAAAGCGACCTGTATACAGAGAAACCCTGGGTTTATGCCAAAGGTGGCAGAAGTGGCAAGTCCTTTACATACACCAGGGCAAATTACAGATCTAAATGTGAAAGCTTCCAGAAGACAACTTAAGAGAATGAGTTTGGTGATCAGGGAGGGTTTGTTAAACAACATGACAAGTAAAAGAAAAGACAGATATACTAGAGTACACTAAATTAAGAACTCTGTTCATCAAAAGACCATCAGAGAATTAAACAAAATCAAGCAAAGACTGGAAAGAGACCTTTGCAACACTTCTGACAAAGAGACTATATCAGAGACTGGTGCCGAGTATGTGGGACTTGTCTTCAGAATACGTTTGGAACTTTGACACATCGGTAAGAAGCAACCATGGAAAGGCCGGCATGCATCCGTTCATGCAGATGAGAGACTGCAGCAAAAACATGGAAGGGAGTCTCAGGTATTTGCAAGATCGTTAGGGGTGAGTGCTCTGGCTGTCGGGTATCAAATTATCCTTCTGAAAGTGGCTGGTGGGGGAGGAGATGGGAAAGAACTCCAGCCAACAGGCTGGATCAGGGGACTGGCAAATGCGGGTGCATGGTCCAAATCTGGGCTTCTGTCTTTGTAAACAAAGTTGCACAGGAACACAGTTACACTCATTGTTCACATGCTGTCTGTGACAACTTTCCTCAGCCACAGGGTAGTGACAAATAGTTGTAACAGAGACCGTACGGCCCCAAAGCCTAAAATACTTACTCCCTGGCCCTTTATAAAAAAAAGTGTGCTGACACCCAGGCTACACTGTCCTCAGGTCCGGTGGCATCATCATAGAAAGGAAGTGGAGAGAGAGAGTTCCCTGGAAGACTTGAAGGAGACAACAGTCTAGTTCTTGGCAGGATTTTAAAGCAAAGATTATTTTTTAAAGTCTGAACTTGTTTTGCCAATGGGCAACCAGACTTTATTCTCTGTTAAAAGCAGAAAGTGTTGGGGAGGAGTCAAGATGGCTGAGGAGTAGCAGTCTGAGATGACATCAGGCAGCAGGAGATCAGCTAGATTATCAAACCATTCCGAACACCTACAAATCCAACAGGGGACCAAAGAGAAGAAGAGCAGCAATTCTAGAAATAGAAAACAGACCACTATCTGAAAGATAGGACCTGCTGGAGAAGTGAATCCAAAGTGAAGGGAAGATAGACTGTGGGGGGACGGGCTGGCTCCTGGAAAGCTGCAGAGCAACAGAGCACAAAATCAAAACTTTTAAAAGTCTTCTCCACTGAGGGACATCACTCCAGAGGCTAAGCTGTGGTTAAGTCCATGCGGTAACAGCATGGTCTCAAGTCCCGTGGGATCACAGAAGGACTGGGGGTGTCTGAGTATCCCAGGTCCCAGGTATTAGAGCGGAGAAGCCAGCTACAGAAACAGAGTTGAGGAATGAGCTCTCAACCTGGGGTTACCTTAAACTGTGATCTGTGGCACAGGCAGGCCACCACTCTGTGAACAGAGACTTCAAGATCTGGGGAGACTCCCATGAAGAATGCAGGGATCTGCTGGGTTTGGAGACTCCAGGTAGGGCTGTGTGCCAGAGACAGAGACGTTTGGTCACAGGCTGGGTGAGTTCAGAGCACAGCTGGAGGTCAGGGAGATGGGAGTGATTGAGCTCTTTCCTCCGAGGGCGCACTGAGGAGTGGGGCCCTGAGCTCTAGGATCCTCCTGGCCGGAGACTGGGAGGCTGCCATTTTCATTCCCGTCCTTCAGAACTCTATGGAAAGCGTTCAGGGAACAAAAGCTCCCAAAAGCAAACCCTAGCAGATTACTTAGCCCGGCCCGTGTTAAGGGCGGGACAAAGACTTGAGGATCACTACAACAGGCCCCTCCCCCAGAAGATCAGTAAGAAATCCAGCCAAGATCTACCAAGTTCACTTACCAAGGAAAACAGCAGAATTCCAGAGGAGGAGAAAGCAAAGCATGGAATTCATGGCTTTCTCCCCATGATTCTTCAGTCTTACAAAGTTAATTATTTTAATTTTTTTCTTATGTTAAAATTTTGTTAACTTTTACTCTTTTCTCTTTTAATGTTTTTAAACTAGTTTATCTTAATAATACCTTTCATAAAAAAATATTTTGAACTTTTTTTTTTTATAAAGATTTTATTTATTTATTTGACAGACAGAGATTACAAGTAGGCAAGAGAGGCAGGCAGGGAGAGAGAGGAGGAAGCAGGCTCTCTGAGGAGCAGAGAGCCCAACGTGGGGCTCGATCCCAAGACCCTGGAATCATGACCTGAGCCGAAAGCAGAGGCTTTAACCCACTGAGCCACCCAGGTGCCCCAATATTTTGAACTTTTATGATTATAGTCATATTCTGTCCTTCATTGTATCTAGCTTTATTTTTTGTATACACATAGGGTTTTTCCTTCTAAAAAATTTGGGATACAACTTCTAATAGATCAAAATATACCCTAAATCTAGCATAGGGCTTTGCTCTAGTCTTCAGCCTGAGCAAATTCTCTCCACTTTCTTTTTCTTTATTCTCCCAATCAACTTATCAACTCCTTTTTTAGAAATTAAAAAAAAATTTTTCATCCTTATAGTCATATTCCATCCCTTCATCGTGTTTACCCTTATTGTGTGTGTGTGTGTGTGTGTGTGTAAACATAAAAGTATTTCATTCTTTAAAATTTTGGGAGGTAGTTTCTTCTAATAGACCAAATACTCCCAAAATTAAGTGGGTGACTCTGTTCTAGTCACCAGTCTGATATATATATGTATTTTTTTTTTCTTTTTTATATTTTTGCTTTATTTCTTTTCTTTTTTAAATTTTTTTTTCTCTGAACTTTTTACCCCCTTTCTCTCCCCCATGACTTGGGGTCTCTTCTGATTTGGTTAAAGCACATTTTCCTGGGGTCTTTGCCACCCTTTTAGTATTTTATTCTCTCCTTCATATATTCTTATCTGGATAAAATGACAAGGCAGAAAAACTCACCACAAAAAAAGGACAAGAGGCAGTACTGAACGCTAGGGACCTAATCAATACAGACATTGGTAATATGACAGATCTAGAGTTCAGAATAACAATTCTAAAGGTGCTAGGTGGGCTCGAAAAAGGCATGGAAGATATTAGAGAAACCCTGTCTGGAGAAATAAAATCCCTTTCTGGAGAAATAAAAGAACTAAAATCTAACCAAGCTGAAATCAAAAAAGCTGTTAATGAGGTGCAATAAAAAAATGGAGGCTCAGGCGCCGGGGTGGCTCAGTCGTTATGTGTCTGCCTGCAGCTCAGGGCATGATCCTAGGGTCCTGGGATCGAGCCCCGAATCGGGCTCCCTGCTCAGCAGGAAGCCTGCTTCTCCCTCTCCCTCTCTCCCACTTGTGTTCCCTCTCTCTCTCTGTGTTTCTGTCAAATAAATAAAATCTTAGAAAAAAATAAAATAAATGGAGGCTCTTGCTGCTAGGATAAATGAGGCAGAAGAGAGAATTAGTGATATAGAAGACCAAATGACAGAGAATAAAGAAGCTGAGCAAAAGAGAGACAAACAACTACTGGACCATGAGGGAGAATTCGAGAGATAAGTGATACCATAAGATGAAACAACATTAGAATAATTGGGATTCCAGAAGAAGAAGAAAGAGGGGAGCAGAAGGTATATGGGAGAGAACTATTGTAGAGAATTTCCCTAATATGGCAAAGGGAACAAGCATCAAAACCCAGGAGGCGCAGAGAAGCCCCCTCAAAATCAATAAGAATAGGTCCACACCCCGTCAT